>CALYLW010001826.1:58112-100718 GCA_944989445.1 Ampullaceana balthica
AATGAAAATATAGGAGTAAAAATTTTGCGTTTGAGATTTAAAAAATGTGTTTTTAGCCATAAAATATCGTGACGTGACGTCATTATTTGAGCATTTATTAATTTGTGAAGGGAACGCAGTAAAAAGAGCCATGTTTTTTTTATGAGATTAATATTATTATTATTTTTTGTATTAAATTTCCGTTTTTTGTGTATGTGTCCATGTCAATATTACGTACTTAATTATAAATTTAATTTTCTATATTAATATATAGACTAACATTCGTTTTTGTGTTTATGAAATTTACAATTGGTTGTCGTTTGGTTTTCAAGTTTCGATGCGTTTTGAAATACAAAGCCATTATTTATTACTGCAAATGAATTTTGCCAACTTATGCTTCAGTTTAGTGTTTGTTTTTCTTTTAAATACTTTGAGATTGCATATTTAAAAATCGGACTCCTCCCCACAATAGTTTTTTTTTAATTGTTATTTACATGTAATTTTTTAATGCGTCTTAGACTAATTTGGAATAAAAAATCTTTGCTTTTAATATAGAACTGGAAGGGGTGCTGACTTGACAATAATGAAAACGTTTATTACAATTCTTAAAACGTGTATATTATATACGATTACCTGTTGATACTTTAATATTTTCTTTTATCCAGTGATTAACTTTACTTCAAAGGTTTCATGCAAAATAAATAGTTCGTTGTATTCATATTTGAAAATAGTTACAATTATTTATTTACATGTTTTTGATAATGTAAAGGTAATAATGTACGGACCAATGGGCGCATAAACTGACAAATCATAATAGATCTTGAAAAGGTGCTGATTTGACAATACTAAAAACGTTTATGTGAATTACTAACACGTTTATATTAAATTGTAAATATGATTAACATTAGATAATTCAATCTTTTCTGTTATCCTGTGACAAACATTGCTTACTACGTTTCATGGAAAATGAATAGTTCTTTGTTATTAACATGTGTAAAAATTACATTTTATTTTTTAAATGTTTTGGTATTGTTGTGGTAATTATGTATGGACAAATGGGTGAATAAACTGACAAGTCATAATCATCAATGAAACTTAAACTGCTTCAAATCACAGATGTGCTTGATGTAAGCACATTTGTGGGTAATATTCTAAACTATATAATATCAGCCAAACTATAAACGTCTCTTTTTAAATCGTTTGCTTTTTCAAAATGTCCAATGTCCCTATTGTTGAAACTACTTTGGTTATTGCCGTGTCTGTGTCAGTTGTGGCTTTAATTTAATAGATCATATAGAATGGGACTACGATAAAGCTTTTAAATAAAATACAAAATGCACAAAGAAATTGTGCAATGAAAACTATAAATAAAAATTTAGTAGCTTTTATTGTTCAAAGGAATTCAGGGGCGCCTATGGCACTCTATTCTATTGAAAAGCCCAAGTAACCTAAGTGAATGTTATTGCATGCGTTCTAAACAGTGTTCATTTCACATCGTTCCATTTTCCAAAATTAAAAAATAGCTCAAACAATGACGTCACATAATATTTTACGGCGAGAAATATCACACGCTCTGTTAATCTCGAAACCAAAATGATAACTTTCTTTTTTCTCTTAGAATGCGCACCGCTAAAAAAAAGCCTTGAAAAAAAATTAATGCACCAAATATAACTCTTTTCGTACGTCCTGCATAAAAATTGCTGCATATTTATGGGAACTGTTATGCTGGAGGTAGATTGTCAACAAAGACGGGACTTTCCACAAAATAACATTTATGCAATGGTTTGTACTTAAATTGTACTCTTAAATAAATAACGAAACTCGAGACGAACGTGTTTCGCGAATGCATCGTGAACGATAACAAAGATGGAGATAATGCCAGAGTCAAAACAAACAGCGGCACCACGAGTGCAAGCTTCAGCTCGAATGCAAAGATCACGTGCCAATCGACGATTGGAAGAATCAAAACAGCAGGCGGCAACTCGGCGAGCACAAGAAGCCGCACGAAAACAAATATCATGTGCCAATCGAAGATTGCAAGAATCAAATCAGCAGGCGGCAACTCAGCGAGCACAAGAAGCAGCACGACAACAAAGATACCGTGCCAATAGACATCGTCCTACTATCCCAACAAATGACATATATATCGAAAATGAAGTGGAAATTCATAGTTGTGGCGTTATTGATCAACAATGTGATTATTGTGCATCTCTGAATTTTCCCGCTGAAAAACTTAAGATGGAACATTTCAATATTGTTGCCATAAGGGAACTGTTTTGCTGGAGGTAGATGGTCAACAAAGACGAGATTTACCCCTATATCTTCAAGAGATTTTTAGTAATCCAGCACATTCATATTATCGAAATGTTCATGAAAACATAAGAACATATAATTTATCTTTATCATTTGCCTCAATGGGTGCACATGTCGATCATTTATCTGGACGTTGGCCATATGTATTTCGAGCTCATGGACAAATTTTTCATCGGACTGGGCACATGCATCCAGAAGATTAAGCTCAACGACAATATTGTCAACTTTTTTTTATCGATTCTGCAATGGCAAACGCTCAAAGAATGCAACATCAAGCAAATCAAAGACTGAATGCAAATGTCATACAAAATGTAGATGAAATAATTCGACAGAATAACATTTATGCAAAAGCGTATCGCATGCTAGGTGAAATCGAACAAGAAGAGAAAGAGCGAGCAGAACAAAATAATCATTCGTTACCAACGTTCAACATGGCCTTTCGACGTGACTGCAACAATGGTCGACGACGATATAATTTACCGACTGTCGACGAAGTGGCTATGATATTTCGTTCCGCTGATGGTGAGCCACCGTATGAAAGAGATTTTAGAGTATATCCACGAGATGCAGATCAACCTATAATAAACTTAAATATTCTGAGTCCTCATTTAGATCCAATGATATATGTTTTGTTCTATCCTTTCCGTGAGGTTTGCTGGCAGCCAAATATGCAAATGAATCTTGAAAATCGACCTGGTAGAGTAAGAACTCATATATCGCTTCTACAATGGAAAGTTGCTCAAAAAGCAATCAGAGTCAATAGATTCAATTCTTTACTACATGGCGGGAAATTATTTCAACAGTGGGCTGTTGATTCTCCTCTACAAGTCGGTGCAAATAATCTTAATTTCATTAGAAATCAACAAAGCCGTTTGCGTGTTGAACAATATAGAGGGTTAATGGATTATCTTAATGATGCAGCAGTTCGACAAGGGATATCTGTTGGTCGTATGGTGATTTTGCCATCATCTTTTCAAGGATCAGCCCGAAACATAAGAGAACAATTCCATGATGCAATGGCAATTGTTGCAACACAGGGCAAACCTGATCTTTTTATAACTATGACATGCAATCCAAATTGGCCAGAAATTCGAGACAACCTATTTGAAGGCCAACAGCCGAGTGATAGACCCGATTTAGTTGCACTTATTTTCAACATCAAATTAAAATCACTCATTCAAGATATGGTTATGAATAGAGTGTTTGGACATATTAAAGCTTATGTGTATACAATTGAGTTTCAGAAACGAGGACTTCCTCACGCGCACATGTTCTTTATTCTTGCCGATGATTGTAAAATTAACACAGCTGAAAAGATCGATCGTTTTATTTGTGCTGAAATACCTGATCGTAATCATGAACCAGAGCTGTATGAGACAGTCATTCGTACAATGATACATGGTCCGTGCAGTGATCAAATACCTGATGGTAGTCATGAACCAGAGCTGTATGAGACAGTCATTTGTACAATGATACATGGTCCATGCAGTGATCAAATACCTGATCGTAATCATGAACCTGAGCTGTATGAGACAGTCATTCGTACAATGATACATGGTCCGTGCAGTGACCAAAACCCAAATGCACTGTGTATGGAAACCAATGTATGCATCAAGAAATTTCCGAAACAATTTTCTCCACATACTATTGCAGAAGTTGATGGTTATCCTATTTATCGAAGACGTGAAGGGATAAAAGTTGCATTAGGAAATTGGACTGTCGACAATCGTTTTGTTGTGCCTTATAATAAATTCCTTACACGTAAATATAATTGTCATATCAACTTAGAATCATGTCAATCTGTTAAGGCCATTAAATATATTTACAAATATATTTATAAAGGTTATGGTTGTGCCTTAGTCGAATTTAATTCAAACAATGGGATTGTACATGATGAAATAAAACAATTTATTGATGCACGATATGTCTGCGCTCCAGAAGCGATTTGGAGACTTCTTCGAAATCCAATGCACGATCGTTCACACATCAATTGTTTATCGTCTTGCCGTTCACCTTCCTGATGAACAAATGGTTTATTTTCAAGAAAGACGAGAAAATCAAGCGATGGAAAGAGCTGATACTCGATTCACACATCTGACAGCATGGTTTGAATTAAATAAGCACTTCACATTTGCATTGATCTGTATTTTCAATTCACCCAAAAATCCATGCGCTCTTTTTGAAATTTATAGGGTGTTTTTTATCCGATTATATAAGACACTTCGATGGATATGTAGCAGAAAAAAAGGCACTTCAAGATATCGAGGCTGTTTCAAGAATGGATGGCATGAAATGTAGCGATTTCAATTTGCCTGAACCAGGTCCTATTCAAGTTGTAGAACACGTTTCTATACTACTGATAGGCAGAAAAAGCAAATCGTTTAATTCCTACGTTGAATCCTTTACAAAGACAAATTTTTGATGAGATATCAGCATCGCTTGATGACACCAACGCTGCATCATGATTCTTCTTCATTGATGGGCCTGGAGGCTCGGGAAAGACGTATCTTTACAATACTTTGATGTGTTTAGCACGTGGAAAAGGAAAGTGCGTTAAAGCTTTTGCAACAACAGGAATTGCAGCAGATTTATTGACAGGTGGTTGAAGCGCCAATAGTGGAATTAAAATTCCATTATCAGCAAATGAAACATCTGTTTCCAATATGAAGGTTCCATCGGTTGAATCGAACAAACTCAAAGAGGCATCAATGATAATACTTGATGAGGCATCTATGTTATCTACTCACTCTCTACGAGTCATTGATCTGTTGCTTAGAGAAATCATGAATGACACTCGACCATTTGGTGGAAAATTTCTGATTTTAGGCGGTGACTTTAGACAAATATCAAATGTAGTCACAAGAGGCAGTGTCACCGATATCATTGAATTGTGTGTAAAAAATTCTCCATTATGGCGTCACGACAAACAGCGAAGTTTAACTACGAACATGCGATCTGCAGCTCAACATGAATTTAATGATTGGGTGTTGCGCTTAGGTAATGTTAATTTAACAAATGATAACGATTTGGATACAGAATTGATTGAAATACCCATGGCATGGTTGAAAGCGAAGAGATAATTAAATCAATATTTGGTAGTTCAATAAAGACAACAACTCCAGATGAAGTTGCTGAAACTGCAAAAAGAATAATTCTCACCCCCAAAAATGTCGATGTAACGGAGCTCAAATGAAAATACTTGAACTAATTCCAGGAAATGAAGCTGTCTTTATGAGTATTCATTCTATGATATCAGAAGATCAAAATGATTTCATTGATTTTCCTGCTGAGTTTTTGCATTCACAATGCCCTTCAGGAATGCCACCACATATTTTAAAATTGAAATTTGGAGCATTTATCATGCTTCTAAGAAATTTAAATCCAAAAAAGGGTTTACTAAATTAAACAAGATTAATAGTCACAAGCTTTCATCAAAACTGTATCAAAGCTGAAATTATAACAGGGAACAATAAAGGAGAAGAAATGTGTATTCCTCGAATAGATTTGGAGCCGAGCGAAAGCACTTTGCCATTTATAATGAAAGGACGACAATTTCCAGTAATATTGGCATTTGCAATAACGATTAACAAAAGTCAAGGCCAATCTTTTGACCACGTCGGTGTATATCTTCCTGAGCCAGTCTTTGCTCATGGACAGTTGTATGTTGCTTTAACACGAGGGAGAAATCATGAAAATCTTAGAGTATTCATAAAAAATACATTCCTTCAAGGAGATTTATTTAATAATTCAAGAATATATACCAAAAATGATGTCATTAAGGAATTGTTGAATTAAAGTTAATGTAAGTTCTGTAATACATTTTTTGATTCTGATGTGTGATTTTTCAAAATTAATATATTTCAACTTAAATATATTTTGAAAACTTCCGACATTTATGACGGGCAATGCACTAGTATATATATATATATATATATATATATATATATATATTATATATATATATATATATATATATATATATATATATGTATAATAGTTTATCTCAAAGCTGCATTCTTCCATCTACAGGACTGACTAGTTTGATTTTTGCCTAGGTGATAACTAGATATGTTAGTTAAAAGTATTGATAGTTGTTTCATATACCCGATTATTTTTAAAGGTATTTATATTTGTTTCATATACCCGATTACTGTAAATAACTACATTACTTTCAACTCACTATATTATTTTAACTCACATTCATTTCTTTTAACGAAGACGAGATTTTCAACTCATATAATTACTTTCAACTCAATACATTACTTTCAACTCAATACATTACTTTCAACTCAATACATTACTTTCAACTCAATACATTACTTTCAAGTAAATTCATTACATTTAACTCACTTCGTTAATTTTACATCCCAGACGCAAAATCTAAAGGAACAACTGAGCGTAGCCAGACAGTGTAACGACGAACATTTGCTAACTACATAATTTTAATTTTTGTATATTCTCATTTAGGTAAGAGACCTCAATTTCGGAAACGCGTATCTATATGTGCTTTAAATGCAAATATAATGTATTACTACTATTACAAAATGTATGTATATATGTGCTTTAAATGCAAATATAATGTATTACTACTATTACAAAATGTATGTATATATGTGCTTTAAATGCAAATATAATGTATTACTGCTATTACAAAATGTATGTATTTGTGCTTTAAATGCAAATATAATGTATTACTGCTATTACAAAATGTATGTATTTGTGCTTTAAATCCAATATAATGTATTTCTGCTATTAAAAATGTATGTATATGTGTTTTAAACGCCTATATAATGTATAACTGCTATTACAAAATGTATGCTCAAATGTATATCTTCTCCCTGAAATACTTTTTACAGTGCTTAATTTGAGAAACTCTTAAATACAATAATTGTATTCAAGGCGGGAATTTGACCCGCGACCCATTATTTTTGCTTATATAGAAGATCATTACTCTTCTCTTTGTAATTCACTTTGACGTTAGAACTAAGTCCTAGTGATCAGCAAAGATGATCAGCAATCATGTACACACGATGACGTCACTACCATTGTTCATGAAGTGTTTGTGATCGTCACAAGGGTCAAGTGCAAGGAAGGAAAACTAAAAACATTTGAAACTCTTGACGCCAGGAAATTAGGTGCGGCTAGTCGTTATCAGACACATCTGTGGACTTTGTGAAGTCTTGGCAATAGGCTTTGTGAAGTCTTAGCAATAGGCTTTGCTAGTAAGGGAGAATATTGGTGAATCTGACCATGCACCAAAATAGTTATTGACACATCACGTTAATGTGTAGGTGGAGGTGGGTGGTTTTGGGGAAAAAAATATGACCAGACAGGATATAGACTGGCAATAAAGATGAAAAGATGATTATTATGGTGATGGAGAAAACAAATAATAATAAAGTTTTGTTCTAGCTGAAATAATGGAGAATAACTAAGATGGAAATGAAAGCAGATATAATGTCGATGTGTTGGCCACCGTATGTAGAATAAAAAGGAGTTACATTAGAACAATATGATATTAACCAGCAACGAAACCCGTCCAAGGACGTATTTTCGGTGGCATTTTGTCTAGGAGTAACAGTAGTGATTAGCAGGAGTGACACACTTCAAGATGGGAGCACAGTACTGAATGATCACAAAAAACTGCTCCAATAATAACTCGTTTTGAACATTCGCGTAAATTTGTTCAAAATGAATATTATATTAATTTTTCTCCACTATAGTAACTGGCTGTAGGAGTTTGAGGGACCAATCGGTATCGATGACCGCACAGACAACTGATTTTTATTACATAGGATGTGGTGACCACTAACGTCTATGTGGTTACACATATTTTAAAAAATATTTATCCCGACTACATACATTACATACATAATAGAGGCAACATTCGACATAGTATGTTTATAATATGACACCATTACCTCCTTCTATTTTATTAAAATAACTAGCTAATATACCCGGCTTAATCCGGACCTATTATGTGAGTCCCATTTCGTACCCAACCCATAATGAGATCCCGTCATTTGTTGAAAAACTTTCTGCTATATAATTCCATTCTTCGTTACGATAACATACCCGATTATTAGCGCGTTTCATAATTTGATCCTATTCGCGTTTTAATCCCTTTTTCATTGTATAATTCAATAATTCGTTGAGATTACACACCGATTGTAATGCTGCATAATTGGATCCCTTTAGATGTACCCCTTCGGACACGATGTGTACATATGTACACACGACTTCAAATTTTTTTTTATTATTTAGAAATAATTATTTTTAATTGTTTCGATATTGTTGATAAAAACTGACAATCAATCCATCATTTTAATTGGAAAACTTTTTTTTCTGAAGTTTTTATAATTTTATTTACCATGACTGAATATCGCGACCCTAAACAGCGATCTGGTGAGTTTTTTATAATTTTTTTATTTTTAATTTAAAGCTTGAATTCATATCATAAAGTACATTGATACGATAGTTTTAATGCTATTGTGTGTGAAAGTATACATTTTATTTTTATCAACATATTTGCGTGCCTAAAATAATTTTTGAAAAATGGTGTGCACATATGTACACAGTGTGTTTCAAGTGAGTAAAGTCGATAATAGGTTATAAGTTTAAAAGTTAGTAATAATAGTGAAAAATCATTGATTCATTGTAGATATGTTGTTGTGTTTTGCATTTAACTTTTTTTTTCAATTTAACTATTCTAAACATTCTTGTAATATTTAAAATGTGAATTAATTAATTAATTATTAATACTAATATTAATAGTAGACTAATAGTAGACTAATAGTAGACTAATAGTATACTAATAGTAGACTAATAGTAGACTAATAGTAGACTAATAGTAGACTAATAGTAGACTAATAGTAGACTAATAGTAGACTAATAGTAGACTAATAGTAGACAAATAGTAGACTAATAGTAGACTAATAGTAGACTAATAGTAGACTAATAGTAGACTAATAGTAGACTAATAGTAGACTAATAGTAGACTAATAGTAGACTAATAGTAGACTAATAGTAGTAATGTTATTGATTATATAATAAATCATACAAGTAGAAGAAAGTGTGTTTGTTTATTTATGTAGAGTAGAATGAGATTTCAACCTTGAATGGCTGTTATTAGATCAGTTACAGTCAATGAGATTTCAACCTTGAATGGCTGTTATTAGATCAGTCACAGTCAATGAGATTTCAACCTTGAATGTCTATTATTAGATGGTCGAGTGGCAGCGCACTGGACTGTCGTACCGATGGTCACGGGTTCGAATCCGTGTGAAGGCAAGGGTTTGTTCCCGGGGCCTAGGGCGTCCCTGAGTCACCCCGCTCCGAATGGGTACCTAACACTACATGTAGTTAGGCGGCTGGGTAATGCGTGGAACCCACAAAGCCGTGGCCTGTGAATGCTGCATCACTTGCCAACAGATCATCTGTCATGGTCTGTGGACGCAACTATCTTCTGCATAGAAGGAGCGTCTGTATAGATAAGATAAGATAAGATAGATCAGTTACAGTCAATGAGATTTCAACCTTGAATGTCTATTATTAGATCAGTTACAGTCAATGAGATTTCAACCTTGAATGGCTGTTATTAGATCAGTTACAGTCAATGAGATTTCAACCTTGAATGTCTATTATTAGATCAGTTACAGTCAATGAGATTTCAACCTTGAATGTCTATTATTAGATCAGTTACAGTCAATGAGATTTCAACCTTGAATGTCTATTATTAGATCAGTTACAGTCAATGAGATTTCAACCTTGAATGTCTATTATTAGATCAGTTACAGTCAATGAGATTTCAACCTTGAATGTCTATTATTAGATCAGTTACAGTCAATGAGATTTCAACCTTGAATGGCTGTTATTAGATCAGTCACAGTCAATGAGATTTCAACCTTGAATGTCTATTATTAGATCAGTTACAGTCAATGAGATTTCAACCTTGAATGTCTATTATTAGATCAGTTACAGTCAATGAGATTTCAACCTTGAATGTCTATTATTAGATCAGTTACAGTCAATGAGATTTCAACCTTGAATGTCTATTATTAGATCAGTTACAGTCAATGAGATTTCAACCTTGAATGGCTGTTATTAGATCAGTCACAGTCAATGAGATTTCAACCTTGAATGTCTATTATTAGATCAGTCACAGTCAATGAGATTTCAACCTTGAATGTCTATTATTAGATCAGTCACAGTCAATGAGATTTCAACCTTGAATGTCTATTATTAGATCAGTTACAGTCAATGAGATTTCAACCTTGAATGTCTATTATTAGATCAGTCACAGTCAATGAGATTTCAACCTTGAATGGCTATTATTAGATCAGTTACAGTCAATGTTTTTTTTATAATTTTCTTGCAGGTTGAAAGCAATGACAAAGTCAATATCTTGCTGTTGACTGTCCGACTATGTCTGAGATCACCTCGAAGATTCAGAATTGGACCTCTCAGAATCATATCCCAGAGATGACTCGGGTGATGTAATGTTCAGCTGTGTTAATGAAGAGCCTAAAGTAATGATATCTTGATTGATGAAGACGACAATGGTGAGGTCAACCCTGTTACACCAGCTAACCAGGAGCTGCCCTCTCGGTAAAATAAGACAACCATTCAACCCTGTTACACCAGCTCACCAGGAGCTGCCCTGTCAGTAAAATAGACAACCATTTAACCCTGATGCAACCAGGCAAGATAAACTTGATATTGAAAACTTTAAATACTTCTACCAATGTGATTCAACATTTTATTTGGAAACAACATTATCATGATAAACTTACTTATTTCCAAGGATTAGAATGTATTGGCAAATAGTGGCCAGAGTTTGCTTAGTTGCAGGTGTCATGCCTGTGAATCGATATACACTGCCTCGAAACAGATTACACAATTTTACTGCAGAGGGACCTCGGCAATAAGGGCACGTTGCTTACAGGTGCCCATCATCATGACAATAAGGGCACGTTGCTTACAGGTGCCCAGTGAGGAGCTTAATTTAGTTGATCATCAGATGATTACATTTTGTTTAGAATATTTATAATTAAGGAATTTAAATTTTTTTAAAAATTAAAACTTTTTCTTTAGGTATTGTTAAATCCAAACGGTTGATGTGATGTGTGCTGAAATCAAAAAAAAGATCGGAAAACGATGGCAGTGTATCAAGTGACTATAAAATTAAAGCAGAATGAGATGTTTGTATGATCAAATGGTTGGACAAGTTTGACAATAAGGTGAAAGTTGCAAGGATTTTATTTCTGTTGATGGCCGAAGTGCATTCGGGTCTATGATGACTTTATGTGTGGAGTAGACAAAATGGATTTTCTTATAACGAAGTACAGAATTAACGTTAAAAAAAGAATATGGCGAGTTTGTTCATTTTATTTTGTAGACTTTTTGCTCTTTTAATTTCCTCTTTAGGATATGGTGACATTGAAGTTCATAGAGGTTCTTCTAAATCATATTTTTGATCTACTGAAAAAGTGAGCTGGTGAACATGTTGATGAAAGCTTGCCTGGCTACACCCCAACTTTGCTGACCTGTTGTTAGCCCAAAGTATCAGCAGTTTTTGTTGATTGAGTGCCCTTACCACCTGAATTAATTAGATCTTCTAGTGAGAAAGTATTATTTCAGAGGTTAAAAATGATCAGTTAGGTAATTTTTAATTAATGATCAAATTTTTAAAAAAATGTTAAAAGCAACTGTGAACCTGACAGTTTTAATTAATTTTTTTTAAAAATATATATTAGATAAGTCCAAAATTAATTTAAACAATAGTACTGCTAGAAATTTGTTTACAATTTTTGTTTAATGAGATCTTTGATGAAGCTATTATGTAACAAATTGTCCAGACGTTGCTAAATTGTATTGGTGAAGTCTTGGACGACTCTCAGTGAGATGTAGTCAGGGCTGACCTTAGGCCACTTTAACTTATGCGGCCGAGTTGGGTCCCACTCTTTTATAGGCCACACTTATCTTAATTTTCACTTATTATCCTTATCAATACCCAGCGTATAGGTCAGACTGGGCCCAGCGTATAGGTCAGACTGGGCCCAGCGTAATCACATACTAAGCCGTATAGGACCCGGCAATTGTTAAGGCCGTCCATGGTTATAGTTGAATGATGACCACACTGAACCACTCCTGTCGTGCGTTATTAAACAAATCTCTACTTTGTCCCTTCTCATGTTTATTCAAGTGGTTTGTTCCGACATACAGCTTAGCTCACATCATCTTCTTGGAAGCGTAAACATTTTTCAATTCTGAAAACAGAACTTATAAATAACTATATCTCCCATTGGTATACGTCACTAAGTCTACAAAAGTCTACATTCGTGTTTTCTTTTGTCTTAATTATTTTAACTCTCTTGTCTTTTAAAAGATTATATAATAATATAAAGAATACTTTTAATGATATTCACAAATACAATTATTGAAAATAAAACGTCAAAACTTCAGCACTCAAACGAAAAAACGCGAGGATGCCACTTCGATAATTAATTCACTTCATTGGCACCCTTTACAAGAACGCATTGATTGTGAATCGTCCGTTCTATGCTAAAACTTCTTTTCTGACTGAAACCTTTCTTATCTTACTGAACTTCTATTTGTCTACTCAAAATTTAGTCTGCTACATTCTTCATTAGAGACACATTTTTTTCTGATTTTAAGTTGAGCGCCAGATCATTGGGTAAATGGTTTTATCTTTTTTTTTGCTCGAAATAAATGGAATTCTCCTTATCGTTTCACATGTACATTGTTTCTAATTTTGATAACGTCAAGTTTTAACTCAAATATATTTTACTTATCTTTACTTTCAAGATGAATTATCAAACTATGATAGATAAACGTAGCTAATGTATAAGATCGATGTCTTAATATCTTTTGATTAAGTTAAATATTAATATTTTATATTTGGTTTCATTAATGCAGTATGACTATATCTCTTATGTTAATTGTATATAAAGCGCTATGATCACAATTGCTAACTGAAGTACTACGCTATACGAGTGTTTACAATATTATTATTTTTTATTCTTTGTTCAATATTAAAATTTTACAGTGTCTATGGACAAACAAACAAAACAAATTAGATCGGACTGCATTTTTGTTAAAGCGATTTCGGTTTAAATTTGGACCAATATACAAAGTCAACAAACATGGACAAAACATTGTATTCAACAGAAGAGCATACCAGAATGTAACACTTACATGTCGAAAAGGCTTTTCAAACATACCATTTTTACAAACTACTTTTAAATGTTTTCATCAATTACGTATTGCAGTGCTTCTCAAGCTTTTTAGTATTGCGGACCGACAGGAATTTTTTCAATTGAACCAGGGACCGGTGAAGTATTTTTCCCTGTACCGACGTGGTAGCGAAATGTCCTTTCTTGGTAACGTATGCGGGACCAGCATTGGATGGCCTACGGACAGGCACCGGTCCACTGACCATAACCTTGAGAAGAACTGACGTATTGTATCAAAAAGTTACACTCTTGTTTTCTGTATACAGAAACTCATACTATACAGAAGGATGTTGCGTCCAAAGATTATGCCGATCTGTTGGCATGTGACGTAGCGTTTACGGTCCACGGCTATGAGGGTTCCATCCATTACCCAGTTGCCTCTTTTTCCCTAAATAGTGTCAGGTATACATTCTGAGCTGGGTGGAATCCAGAGTTACCGTTGATCCCGAAAATAAATCCCTGCTTTCATGGGGATTCGAACCCGATTACATCTGTACGCCAGACGAGTGCGCAAGACACAGTTTCTGCATATATATAGTACACAACCTTTCAAACCAAGTTACCTACAATTCATTTTGGCCAAGGAAATATTCGAGGATAGTGTACATGGAAATAAACATCATTTTACATACTGCTTAATTTATTAATTAATGAACAAATCCTATTATAAAACAAGCGAGTCATACATTAGCTTTTAGAGAAAAAAATGAAAGTTTATTTTACTTAAGAAACTATTCATAGAACAAATAACCACGTCAGCATTAAGTAGCACTTGAAACTCCTGACGTGGAAGCCATACAGGATATAAACGTGTCATGTGACTTCAAACAGTCTGAACATTACTCACAGCTTGCACACAGCCTCAATAAGCAAACATATTTCTAAAGAAAATACAAGTTTTAAAGGTAATACATGGTTTTATTCATTGAATCTTTTATAGATAACGTATATGTCAATTTCAATAAATGTAATAATCATAGCAGGATTAGCCTTAAAGATTCAACAAAGAAAAACTTTGTTTTAAGCATTCAAATAATACGTACAGATAGAATGATAAAGTAGTGTAATTGAAATCCCACTGCTACTGTTTTTGTAAGTTTATTTTCTCTCTTTTTTATCACTTATGAAATACATACAATTATCTTTATACATAAATATACAGATAAATGTCTATATTTGTAGTTCCATTACAATGAAGCAAAAATATTTTAGGTATTTTTAATTTAAATAAATATGATTAAATTCTTTTAAATACTGATGTAAACAATACAAGCACACCATTGCTTTTACACATAGTAAACCTGGATAACTTATCATATATCCCATGAATTTGTTGTATGTTCTATTATTATTATTTTATTGTTTTTGTAAAAATTTCTTACAATATAGCATAACATCTTTTTTGTTAAATCAATGTTGAAGCTATTTAATACAATGTTTGGTACCATTTAGTATAATAACTGTATACAATAGGTTCTTTTAAAATAATTTCATATCTTGTTGTTATAACAAATAAAACCATATTTCATATCTTGTTGTTATAATTAAGAAAATCATATTTCATCTCTCTCACTCTAATTCAGTATCAGTTCCAATAATTTCATATCTTGTTGTTATAATAAATAAAACCATATTTCATCTCTCTCACTCTAATTCAGTATCAGTTCCAACAATTTCTTCTTAAAAAACTTATAACCAGTTAATACATTGATTATTGTCAAGATTTTTCATGTGAATACATGTTATACTTTTATAATATTATTCTTTAATACCCTTTTTTATCAAATATTATGCTAGTTTCTTATTTCAATCTAGTAAAATAAATCTTTTTAAAATAAATTTGTCAACCGTATGTATATCGTAAATGAATTATATTTAAAATGTTTAATTTCATATCACACAAAAAAAAATGCATTGTTTTCTATACTAATAAAAGGCAAAGCTCCCGCACTCACTCACTCACTGACTCATCACTAATTCTCCAACTTCCCGTAAAAAGAATTTTAAAATTCACACTCTTGGGGGCCGGGTTCTCCAAAACGCTTTTTTTCCTAATATGGCCTATATCTATATCTTTATATCTCTATATATATAAGACGCATTTGTTGTCTGGTTGTCTGTCTGTTCCCTAATAACTCAAGATCCAGACAACCAAATAACGTGAAATTTGGTACACGTACACAAAATTAAACCGGAAAGGTTATTAAACAGGTTTCGTTCCATATATATAAGATACTGGGGGCCGGGGGCCCAAAATGTAATTTTTCCTATATGAGCTATAGAAAATCACAATTATTGAAAATTAAGACGTAAAATAATAACGCAAAATAATAAACATTTTGGTGTCGAGATTAACAAGAAGGCGATTATCGCCATAAAATAATTTTGTTGTTGTTGTTGTTGCTTTTGTTGTTGCTTTTGTTGTTGTAGTTGTTGTTTTGTTGTTGTTGCTTTGTTGTTGTTGCTGTTGTTGTTGTAGTTGTTGTTTTGTTGATGTTTTTGTTGTTGTTTTGTTTTTGTTGTTTTTGTTGTTGTTTTGTTTTTGTTGTTGTTGTTGTTGTTGTTGTTTCTGTTGTTGTTGCTTTTGCTGTTGTTGCTTTTGTGGTTTTTTTTGCTGTTGTTGTTGTTGTCCACATCCCTTGCCCTGCGACGACAATGCCCCTCATGTTGTTGTTGCTTTGTTGTTGTTGCTGTTGTAGTTGTTGTTTTGTTGTTGTTGCTTTGTTGTTGTTGCTGTTGTAGTTGTTGTTTTGTTGTTGTTTTGTTGTTAATTTTGTTGTTTTTGTTGTTTTTTTGGTTTTTGTTGTTTTGTTTTTGTTGTTTTGTTGCTGTTGCTGTTTTTATTGTTGTTGCTGTTGTTGTTAAACCCGGGAAAGCCGGGTACTTGCCCCTAGTATATAATAATTGCGACAAGCAAGCAATCAAGCAATCAAGGGTGCAGACATCACGAGTTAATATAAAGGATTTAAAAATCAAAGTATGTATGTATGTATGTATGTCCTTTATAGCTGACTAAACCATTCATTCGATCGGCATAAAACTTTTGGAGACTTTTGAATACGCTTCTGGGATGGTAACTGGCAACTTTTTTTGCAATATTTAACACACATGGGGCGCCGGATGCCCATAAAATGATTTTTGTCTGATATGAGCTATATACAAATTACTTTACGCGTTAGCTATTAGGTATATTGTATTTAACTTTGTATTTAACAACTTGCTAGCCAATATTGAAATTCTATAGGGCACTTATTTCCTAATTTCCATTTCTTCAGGGGCTGGGGGCCCAAAATTGTCTTTTTTTATAAACGTTTACGATTTTATTCCCCATTGAAGTATTTAAGATCTAGATAAATATAGAAAAATATATCCACTATGAAATGGATTGAAATAAACTAGTGTTTTGAACTGGACATCTTGCACTAATTGGGCCCTGGGGCCCTTAGAGTCATTTTTTGCTTATATGAGGTATATAAAATTAGTTTATGTGATAGCTGCTAAATAAATGGTTAGATCTTAACCAAACTTTGTGTATAAAAACTTTGTAGCCCATATTACAATAAAAAGGCAATGGACGTCTAATATTCAATCGTTCAGGCTGGGGGCCAAAATGTCTTTTTTTCGTATATGTTTGAGATATTATTTGCCATTCTATTTTTAACGATCTTGAGAAATATATCCATGATGAAACTGAATTAAAATGAACCGAATTGTTTAACTATAGGGACCTTATCACCACAAACTCTTACAGTGTTTTGGCTAATCCTTTTATAAATAAACCACTAGATAAAATGAAACCTACCACACAAACCCATAAAATTAACCATAAAAAATATTATAATAATTATAATAATCAAAACATTCTCAAGACACTAATAATTAATTTCCAAAGCATTAAAAAATAAAATTCCAGATTTAGAACTACTTATAAAAAACAGAAGAACCAGACATAATTGCTGGCTCTGAAACTTGGTTGAACCCCAACATATATAACTCGGAAATTTTAAACACCAATTATAATATTTTGTAGGAAAGACAGACCATACAATTATGGAGGAGTGTTACTTGCAATTAATTCAAATATCATAGCTGAAGAAAATACTACACAGCCAAATTTTAATATAGAGTCTATTTTTTTAAAAATAATTACATCAAACTCATCCCCAACTTATTGTAGGCAGTACATATATAGGCAACCGAATACAAACCTAGAATACATGAACAATGTTTGTAGTCAATTATCTTTCATAAAAGAGAATAATACAAATGCAGTTCTATGGATTATGGGGGACTTTAATCTTCCAGATATAAATTGGAAAAATTATACAATTTATAACCATCAAACTAACAAAGAAATTAATGAACACTTTTTAGACACTATAAACAACATAAACCTAGAACAGATAGTAAAAACAGCAACAAGGAAAAATAAAACACTAGATTTATTCTTAACAAATAGACCAGGACTACTGATAGACTGCAAAATAATTCCAGGACTGTCCGACCATGATATTGTTAGGGTCACCAATACAATAAAAATTAAAATTAATAAGATACCTAGAAGAATAATCTATCTTTGGAATAAATGTAATTCAATAAAACTACACCAATCAGCGGCTAACTTCCAACAAAATTTCCTAAGTAAATTTAACACAAATAGCCCAGTAGAAGAAATTTGGAAAGTTATAAAAACAAATCTAAAAGCTATAATGGATGAGAATGTTCCGACAAAACCTAGCTTCAAATAAAATTAACTAACGTTGGTTCAATTCTGAATTTAAAAAGCTATGCAAACAAAAAGAGAAGTTATTTAAGAAATTTAAGGCTACCTATTCATATAGGATACACAAAAAAGACTTAAAGATTAAACAATTGACAGAAAAACTTAGTCGAAACCTCCAAAATTAATATATAAACAATGTAATTACCAAAGATAACAATAAAAACGTATGGTCCTTTATCAAATCTAAAAAAAATGGAACCTACAGGAATAGCCACACTAAAAGGCTCAAATAATAAAACCTATAATGGTAATGAGACTAAAGCTAATATCCTTAACAAATATTTTGCATCATCTTTTTCTGCCTCAGGCGACAAGGAAGTTTTAATAAATTTAATTAAAATGGAGGAAATAGGTAACATAACTGTAGATGAGATAGGTATAGATGAGAAACTTAAAAATAAACAAAGCTAATGGCCCAGATGATTTGCTAGCAAGGTTATTCAAAGAACTAAGCAATGAACTGTCCCCAATCCTTGTAGTTCTCTTTCAAGCCACTCTAAACCAGGGTAATGTGCCCCAGGATTGGAAATTAGCTAACGTAACTCCACTCTTTAAGAAAGGGGATAAATCAGACCCTGGTAATTACAGGCCTGTATCACTTACTTGTATCACCTGTAAATTACTAGAACACATAATATATAGTAGAATAGTTAACCAAATTGACAAATATAATGCCCTATGCCCACATCAACACGGCTTTAGAAAAAAACAGATCATGTGAAACACAATTAATAGGTTTAATAGATGAACTATCAAAAGGCTTAGACAAAAATTATCAAATAGATACAATATTACTAGACCTCTCAAAAGCATTTGACAAAGTTCACCACCTTAGTTTATTTTAAAAAAACTTAACTACTTTGGAATCTCAGGTTCCTTACATCACTGGATCCAAGACTTCCATTTGGGCAGGGAGCAAACTGTAATAATTAATGGATCTAAATATGCACCAATAAAGGTTAACTCAGGAGTTCCACAAGGAACTGTGCTAGGTCCCTTACTCTTTTTAATATATATATAAATGATTTACCCAACTACTTCTCAACAGGAACAATTGTCAGGTTATTTGCTGATGATTTTATAATCTATAGAACAATTAAATCAGAACAAGATAGCAAAATTTTACAAAAAGACTTAGATGAATTGATAAAAGGGAAAACTAAATGGAGTATGAATTTCCACCCAGAAAAGTGTCAACTGTTAAGAGTAACAAAGAAAAAGAAACAAATAAATTCAAAATATTTCATTCATGGAAAGGAACTAACCCAAACTAAAGATGCAAAATACTTAGGAGTCATAATAAATTATAAATTATCATGGAATCCCCATGTCAATGAAGTTATTAAAAAATCAAACAAAACCTTAGGCTTTATAAAAAGAAACCTTTACACATGTAATAAAGATATAAACTAAAATGCTATCTCACTTTGGTGAGACCTGTACTAGAATATGCATCTTCTGTATGGGACCCATCCACCAAAGAAAACATTGATAAACTAGAACAAATCCAAAAAAAGAGCTGCCAGATTCATTACTGGAGATTATTCAAAACTGACTAGAATAACACCATTAGTTAAATCATTAAACCTTGAAATACTAGAGGATAGAAGAACCAAGAGTAAAGTAGTAATAATACATAAAGCAATTAACTCTAATTTAGAAATACAACACAAAGATAACTTAATATAACCCTCAGATAGACATAAGGATAAAAACACCTTTCTTATTCCTTACGCAAGAACAAACTCATACACATTTTCGTTCTTGCCGTCCGGAATTCGGGCAGGGATGGGTTGCCTGAAGAAACTAGGAAAGCCAACACGTTATCAACATTTAAAACTCTAATAAGAATGCAGGACTAAACACAAACCATAGATAAGCGTAGGACGCAATAATCTTCTGTATAGAAGGAGCGTCTGAAACAGATCAGATAAGATAAGATACTGCATATATTGTCTTTTAAATGGTGTATTACAAAATATAGTCTTTTAAATTGTGGAATACTGCAAATAGAAATGGCGAAGAACAGAACATAATATAGTCTATAAAAAGTTAAGTTTTGATTACAGTCTTTCAAATAATAAAGTGCTAAATATAGTCTATGAAATGAGGTCCTAACGCATATAATTAAAATAATTCTGGACAGCCCTATAAGGTCAATAAAATACTGGACTCATTCTAGTTTTATAAACTATTGGTTGTTAGCAATTACACAAAATTGTACCAGTATGTGATACCAGAAAGCGACACGTCTTTTAGCCATATTTTAATTTTTACTCAAAATTTATTAGCTAATGCATTTTAATTAGGGCTGTTAACGATTAATTTAAATTTAATCGTTAATTTGTGAAAATCTAAATAACACTGGAATGTCTCCTTTATATATCATCATTTAACAAACTACGCAAAAAGACAAGTGTGTTGACATTATTTGGTTCAAGTGATGAGCGGGTCTAATTGACAATATAACCAGCAGAGCTGAACAATCATTCACATGGAACTGAGGTAACTGGTATGCACAAAACGGTCTTTGCAAGGAATGCCATTATCGGATATCGGTGTTCATTAAGTTTCCAATATTGTAGAGGGTTAATGGATTCAGGAACTTTAATCTGCATTTGTAACGTAGTAATTCATCAGAAGAGCTGTCGTCATTTTCTGTCTCTGAGTCATAATCAATTATTGCCATATTAGCTTAGGGACGTCCATAAAGTACGTTACGTTATTTTTGAACATTTTAACTCTCACCACTGTCACAAATTTTGGAACCCCAGCCCTCCCCAAGTACGTCACAATTTCGAACAAAAAATATGTTTATTAAGCAAAATTATAAAAATTTAATATAAAAAACAGTGACGTCACACGTGGACGGGACCCCCTCTCCCTGTCACAAACTGTCACACTTTCTTACACCCCTCCCCCCATCTGGATCGTGTCGTACTTTATGGACAGGCCCATTATCTTATCTTATCTTATCTGTTACAGAAGCTCCCTCCATACAGAAGATTATTGCGTCCTACGCTTATCTATGGTTTGTGATTGTGTTTAGTCCTGCATTTTCATTAGAGATTTTAACTTTGATAAAGCGTTAGTTTTCCTGATTTCTTCTGGCAACCCATTCCATGACCGAATTCCGGACAGGAAGAACTAAAATTTGTATGTTTGTTCTTGTACACGGAATAATAAAGGTGTCATAGGTGAGGTCCCAACCACCCGCACCCCCTAGCGTCACCCGTGATTCTACTTTAAACACAAAATCTGTGAGTTCAAGTTATTTAAAGTTAAAGTAATAGTTAAACCACGTCAAAACTTCATCTTTTGGGAAAACCCCAAAATAAGCAACAAATCGGATTTTCCCAAAAAATATGTCGTGAAGAGCAGTGCTTCTCAAACTTTTTGGTATGGTGGGCCGCCATGGATTGTTTCATTGCTCTAGGGACGGTGTACTTTTTTAAATCCTTTATATTAACTTTTTGGTATGGTGGCCCGCCATGGATTGTTTCATTGCTCTAGAGACGGTGCACTTTTTAAAATCCTTTATATTAACTTTTTGGTATGGAGGGCCGCCATGGATTTGTTCATTGCTCTAGGGACGGTGCACTTTTTTAAATCCTTTATATTAACTTTTTGGTATGGTGGGCCGCCATGGATTTGTTCATTGCTCTAGGGACGGTGCACTTTTTTAAATCCTTTATATTAACTTTTTGGTATGGTGGGCCGCCATGGATTGTTTCATTGCTCTAGGGACGGTGCACTTTTTTAAATCCTTTATATTAACTTTTTGGTATGGTGGGCCGCCATGGATTGTTTCATTGCTCTAGGGACGGTGCACTTTTTTAAATCCTTTATATTAACTTTTTGGTATGGTGGGCCGCCATGGATTTTTTCATTGTTCTAGGGACGGTGCACTTTTTTAAATCCTTTATATTAACTTTTTGGTATGGTGGGCCGCCATGGATTGTTTCATTGCTCTAGGGACCTTGCACTTTTTTAAATCCTTTATATTAACTTTTTCGTATGGTGGGCCGCCATGGATTTATTCATTGCTCTAGGGACTGTGCACTTTTTTAAATCCTTTATATTAACTTTTTGGTATGGCGGGACGCCATGGATTTGTTTCATTGTTCTAAGGACGGTGCACTTTTTTAAATCATTTATATTAACTTTTTGGTATGGTGGGCCGCCATGGATTTTTTCATTGTTTTAAGGACGGTGTACTTTTTGAAATCATTTATATTAACTTTTTGGTATGGTGGGCCGCCATGGATTTTATCATTGCTCTAGGGACGGTGCTGCTTTTTAAATCATTCATATTAACTTTTTGGTATGGTGGGCCGCCATGGATTTTATCATTGCTCTAGGGAGGGTGCACTTCTTTAAATCCTTTATATTAACTTTTTGGTATGGTGGGCCGCCATGGATTTTTTCATTGCTCTAGGGACGGTGCACTTTTTTAAATCCTTTATATTAACTTTTTGGTATGGTGGGCCGCCATGGATTTATTCATTGCTCTAGGGACGGTGCACTTTTTTAAATCCTTTATATTAACTTTTTGGTATGGCGGACCGCCATGGATTTGTTTCATTGTTCTAGAGACGGTGCACTTTTCTAAATCATTTATATTAACTTTTTTGTATGGTGGGCCGCCATGGATTTTTTCATTGTTCTAGAGACGGTGCACTTTTTTAAATCATTTATATTAACTTTTTGGTATGGTGAGCCGCCATGGATTTTTTCATTGTTCTAGAGACGGTGCACTTTTTAAAATCATTTATATTAACTTTTTGGTATGGTGAGCCGGCATGGATTTTTTCATTGTTCTAGAGACGGTGCACTTTTTTAAATCATTTATATTAACTTTTTGGTATGGTGGGCCGCCATGGATTTTATCATTGCTCTAAGGACGGTGCACTTTTTTAAATCATTTATATTAACTTTTTGGTATGGTGGGCCGACATGGATTGTTTCATTGTTCTAGGGACGGTGAACTTTTTAAAATCATTTATATTAACTTTTTGGTATGGTGGGCCACCATGGATTGTTTCATTGTTCTAGGGACGGTGAACTTTTTAAAATCATTTATATTAACTTTTTGGTATGGTGGGCCACCATGGATTGTTTCATTGCTCTGGGGACGGTGCACTTTTTTAAATCATTTATATTTACTTTTTGGCATGGTTGGCCGCCATGGATTTTTTCATCGCTCTAGGGACGGTGCTGTTTTTTAAATCATATATATTAACTTTTTGGTATGGTGGGCCGCCATGGATTTATTCATTGCTCTAGGGACGGTGCACTTTTTAAATCCTTTATATTAACTTTTTGGTATGGCGGACTGCCATGGATTTTTTCATTGCTTTATGGACGGTGCTGTTTTTTAAATCATTTATATTAACTTTTTGGTATGGTGGGCCGCCATGGATTTATTCATTGCTCTAGGGACGGTGCACTTTTTTAAATCCTTTATATTAACTTTTTGGTGTGGTGGACCGCCATGGATTTTTTCATCGCTCTGGGGACGGTGCTGTTTTTTAAATCCTTTATATTAACCTTTTGGTAGGGTGGGCCACCATGGATTGTTTCATTGCTCTAGGGACGGTGCACTTTTTAAAATCATTTATATTAACATTTTGGTATGGTGGGCCACCATGGATTTATTCATTGCTCTAGGGACGGTGCACTTTTTTAAATCATTTATATTAACTTTTTGTTATGGTGGGCTGCCATGGATTTTTTCATTGCTTTATGTACGGTGCACTTTTTTAAATCCTTTATATTAACTTTTTGGTATGGTGGGCCGCCATGGATTTTATCATTGCTCTAGGGACGGTGCACTTTTTTAAATCCATTATATTAACTTTTTGGTATGGTAGGCTGCCATGGATTGTTTCATTGTTCTAGGGACGGTGAAATTTTTTAAATCATTTATATTAACTTTTTGGTATGGTGGGCCACCATGGATTGTTTCATTGCTCTAGGGACGGTGCACTTTTTAAAATCATTTATATTAACTTTTTTGCATGGTAGGCCGCCATGGATTTATTCATTGCTCTAGGGACGGTGCTGTTTTTAAAATGACTTATATTAACTTTTTTGTATGGTGGGCCGCCATGGATTTATTCATTGCTCTAGGGACGGTGCACTTTTTTAAATCCTTTATATTAACTTTTTGGTATGGTGGGTCACCATGGATTTTTTCATTGCTTTATGTAGTGTGCACTTTTTTAAATCTTTTATATTAACTTTTTGGTGTGGTGGGCCGCCATGGATTTATTCATTGCTCTAGGGACGGTGAACTTTTTAAATCCTTTATATTAATTTTTTGGTATGGTGGGCCGCCATGGATTGTTTCATTGCTCTAGGGACGGTGCTGTTTTTTAAATCCTTTATATTAACTTTTTGGTATGGTGGGCCGCCATGGATTTTATCATTGCTCTAGGGACGGTGCACCTTTTTAAATCCTTTATATTAACTTTTTGGTATGGTGGGCCGCCATGGATTGTTTCATTGCTCTAGGGACGGTGCACTTTTTAAAATCATTTATTTTAACTTTTTGGTATGGTGGGCCGCCATGGATTTATTCATTGCTCTAGGGACGGTGCACTTTTTTAAATCATTTATATTAACTTTTTGGTATGGTGGGCCGCCATGGATTTTATCATTGCTCTATGGACGGTGCACTTTTTTAAATCCTTTATATTAACTTTTTGGTATGGTGGGCCGCCATGGATTTTATCATTGCTCTAGGGACGGTGCACTTTTTTAAATCCTTTATATTAACTTTTTGGTATGGTGGGCCGCCATGGATTGTTTCATTGTTCTAGGGACGGTGAACTTTTTTAAATCATTTATATTAACTTTTTGGTATGGTGGGCCACCATGGATTGTTTCATTGTTCTAGGGACGGTGAACTTTTTAAAATCATTTATATTAACTTTTGGTATGGTGGGCCACCATGAATTGTTGCATTGTTCTAGGGACGGTGCACTTTTTTAAATCATTTATATTAACTTTTTGGTATGGTGGGCCACCATGGATTGTTTCATTGCTCTAGGGACGGTGCACTTTTTTAAATCATTTATATTAACTTTTTGGCATGGTGGGCCGCCATGGATTTATTCATTGCTCTAGGGACGGTGAACTTTTTAAATCCTTTATATTAACTTTTTGGTATGGCGGACTGCCATGGATTTTTTCATTGCTTTATGGACGGTTCACATTTTTAAATCCTTTATATTAACTTTTTGGTGTGGTGGACCGCCATGGATTTTTTCATCGCTCTAGGGACGGTGCTGTTTTTTAAATCATTTATATTAACTTTTTGGTATGGTGGGCCACCATGGATTGTTTCATTATTCTAGAGACGGTGCACTTTTTTAAACCATTTATATTAACTTTTTGGTATGGTGGGCCGCCATGGATTGTTTCATTGCTCTAGGTACGGTGCTGTTTTTGAAATCCTTTATATTAACTTTTTGGTATGGTGGGCCGCCATGGATTGTTTCATTGCTCTAGAGACGGTGCACTTTTTTAAATCATTTATATTAACTTTTTGGTATGGTGGGCCGCCATGGATTTTATCATTGCTCTAGGGACGGTGCACTTTTTTAAATCCTTTATATTAACTTTTTGGTATGGTGGGCCGCCATGGATTTTATCATTGCTCTAGGGACGGTGCACCTTTTTAAATCCTTTATATTAACTTTTTGGTATGGTGGGCCGCCATGGATTGTTTCATTGTTCTAGGGACGGTGAACTTTTTAAAATCATTTATATTAACTTTTTGGTATGGTGGGCCACCATGGATTGTTTCATTGTTCTAGGGACGGTGAACTTTTTTAAAATCATTTATATTAACTTTTTGGTATGGTGGGCCACCATGGATTGCATCATTGTTCTAGGGATGGTGCACTTTTTTAAATCATTTATATTAACTTTTTGGTATGGTGGGCCGCCATGGATTTATTCATTGCTTTAGAGACGGTGCACTTTTTTAAATCCTTTATATTAACTTTTTGGTGTGGTGGACCGCCATGGATTTTTTCATCGCTCACGGGACGGTGCTGTTTTTTAAATCCTTTATATTAACTTTTTGGTATTTTGGGCCACCATGGATTGTTTCATTGCTCTAGGGACGGTGCACTTTTTTAAATCCTTTATATTAACTTTTTGGTATGGTGGGCCGCCATGGATTTATTCATTGCTCTAGGGACGGTGCTGTTTTTAAATCATTTATATTAACTTTTTGGTATGGTGGGCCGCCATGGATTTTATCATTGCTCTATGGACGGTGCACTTTTTTAAATCCTTTATATTAACTTTTTGGTATGGTGGGCCGCCATGGATTTTATCATTGCTCTAGGGACGGTGCACTTTTTTAAATCCTTTATATTAACTTTTTGGTATGTTGGGCCGCCATGGATTGTTTCTTTGTTCTAGGGACGGTGAACTTTTTAAAATCATTTATATTAACTTTTTGGTATGGTGGGCCACCATGGATTGTTTCATTGTTCTAGGGACGGTGAACTTTTTTAAATCATTTATATTAACTTTTGGTATGGTGGGCCACCATGGATTGTTTCATTGTTCTAGGGACGGTGCACTTTTTTAAATCATTTATATTAACTTTTTGATATGGTGGGCCACCATGGATTGTTTCATTGCTCTAGGGACGGTGCACTTTTTTAAATCATTTATATTAACTTTTTGGCATGGTGGGCCGCCATGGATTTATTCATTGCTCTAGGGACGGTGAACTTTTTAAATCCTTTATATTAACTTTCGGTATGGCGGACTGCCATGGATTTTTTCATTGCTTTATGGACGGTTCACATTTTTAAATCGTTTATATTAACTTTTTGGTGTGGTGGACCGCCATGGATTTTTTCATCGCTCTAGGGACGGTGCTGTTTTTTAAATCATTTATATTAACTTTTTGGTATGGTGGGCCACCATGGATTGTTTCATTATTCTAGAGACGGTGCCCTTTTTTAAACCATTTATATTAACTTTTTGGTATGGTGAGCCGCCATGGATTGTTTCATTGCTCTAGGTACGGTGCTGTTTTTGAAATCCTTTATATTAACTTTTTGGTATGGTGGGCCGCCATGGATTGTTTCATTGCTCTAGGGACGGTGCACTTTTTTAAATCCTTTATATTAACTTTTTGGTATGGTGGGCCGCCATGGATTTATTCATTGCTCTAGGGACGGTGCACTTTTTTAAATCATTTATATTAACTTTTTTGGTATGGTGGGCCGCCATGGATTTTATCATTGCTCTAGGGACGGTGCACTTTTTTAAATCCTTTATATTAACTTTTTGGTATGGTGGGCCGCCATGGATTTTATCATTGCTCTAGGGACGGTGCACCTTTTTAAATCCTTTATATTAACTTTTTGGTATGGTGGGCCGCCATGGATTGTTTCATTGTTCTAGGGACGGTGAACTTTTTAAAATCATTTATATTAACTTTTTGGTATGGTGGGCCACCATGGATTGTTTCATTGTTCTAGGGACGGTGAACTTTTTTTAAATCATTTATATTAACTTTTTGGTATGGTGGGCCGCCATGGATTTATTCATTGCTTTAGAGACGGTGCACTTTTTTAAAACATTTATATTAACTTTTTGGTGTGGTGGACCGCCATGGATTTTTTCATCGCTCTAGGGACGGTGCTGTTTTTTAAATCCTTTATATTAACTTTTTGGTATGGTGGGCCACCATGGATTGTTTCATTGCTCTAGGGACGGTGCACTTTTTTAAATCATTTATATTAACTTTTTGTATTGTGGGCCGCCATGGATTTATTCATTGCTCTAGGGACGGTGCACTTTTTAAAATCATTTATATTAACTTTTTGGTATGGTGGGCTGCCATGGATTTTTTCATTGCTTTATGTACGGTGCACTTTTTTAAATCCTTTATATTAACTCGTGGTGTCTGTTTGTTTGAACCCTTGATTGCTTGCTGGATTGTCGGTCGCCAAAACTTTGGATCGATTTTTATCCCACTTCCTCGAAAGCTAGCGAGCTGAAATTTAGCAAGCAGTTTTGTGGCAATGATAAAAACTATGTGTCAAAATTTCAGACCGATCGCAGTTACTATAATTAAATTATTGAATTTTTAGATTATTTTACTTATTCCTATGCATCATATTATTTTTTGAGATAGAGTGTCGCGGTGCGTATTATATTGAACAACCTTTCTGTCGCGCAATAAGGTGCGTATTTTATTGACAAAACTTTTTATAAACATATTCGTGATCGGAGCGCATTATGTTAAACATGTTTTACGACACAACTGCAATTTTGTATTTTTGGATGGTCTTGCGCTGCGTATTATAATGAACATTCTTTTAGTTACGTCTAGTACATAAAGGATTTATAATGAAAAACTTGGTTTTTTATGGGTTTTTTTATTACCAGTACTGTCGTGTTAGCGAAATTTAATTGATTTTATTTTATTTGTTTCATTTTATATACTATTTCCGAAAAAAATTGACACATTCTTTAGGGTTTGGATTAATGGTTAAAAATGAAGAATAGTAGTAGTTGTTAAATTGTTTAGGGTTAGGATTAATGGTTAAAAATGAGGAATAGTAGAAGTAGTTAAATTGATCTGCCCTTTCTTGATAATTTCTGCGGACCGGCGGCGGATGACCTACGGACCGGCACCGGTCCGCGGACCACCACTTTGAGAAGCACTGGTGTAGAAGGCATAATGTTTTGGGCATAAGAATATTACCTGACACTGACATGTATGGTGGAAAAAAAGCGGAGTGATTGTTCACACATCACACAGCTGTGGAATATTGTCTAGCGTTTATTCACGAATTACGCGTGCGCATTAGTGTACATTTAAAATACTTGATTGCTAGACATAAGATCACTTGGTTCTTGTTTTCAATACCTTGGACCTCTTGCTTAAAATTGAAATTTATAGATATTTGGCTAGCGTCAGGTTATTTTCGTATTTATTTTTAAATTAAAATGTCCCTGAGCTGGTAGGGTTATTTTTACCTAACGGGTCAAAAAAATAAAATCACGTTATTATATGTTACTGATACAATAATCGCCATTTTGTTGGTGACTTAAGACTTTTGTAGAGAATAGACTGGTTACAAAAGGTAGGATATTGTTCATTACTTATATTTATAGTCAAAAATGTAATTGTGTTTCTATAACATCGTAAATTTTTTTTTAATTCTTGATTTGGGTAGAGAGCAGAGGCGTCGCTAGTATTGGTGCTCTATACATTTCTCTGTTACCCTGATGATGTTCCAGGCAGAGGCGTCGCTAGTGTTGGGGCTCTATACATTTGTCTGTTACCCTGATGATGTTCCAGGCAGAGGCGTCACTAGTATTGGTGCTCTATACATTTCTCTGTTACCTGATGATGTTCCAGGCAGTGGCGTCGCTAGTGTTGGGGCTCTATACGTTTCTCTGTTACCCTGATGATGTTCCAGGCAGAGGCGTCGCTAGTGTTGGGGCTCTATACATTTCTCTGTTACCCTGATGATGTTCCAGTCAGTTGGACTCATAGAGTTACAAACTGATGCTAAATGTCGCAGCAGACAACATTTTTCTCTCATTGTCTTTTACCGTCAACTGGATAAAGAGAAATTCCAAGGGATTCGAACATTTGCTAAGAAAATGCTCAGCTTGTTTGGCTTGACATACTTGTGTGAGCAGACATTCTAAGTTATTAAATTTAACAAAAACCGTGTGAGGACCAGAATAAAAAGACTTTCACCTGCGTGATATCATAGTCATAGGTATAAAACCCAGTAGCATTATCTTATCTTATCTTATCTGTTTCAGACGCTCCTTCTATACAGAAGCTTATTGCGTCCTACGCTTATATATGGTTTGTGTTTAGTCCTGCATTCTTATTAGAGTTTTAAATGTTGATAAAGTGTTGGCTTTCCCGGTTTCTTCAGGCAACCCATTCCACGCCCGAATTCCGGACGGGAAGAACGAAAATTTGAATGAGTTTGTTCTTGCATACGGAATAAGAAAGGTGTTTTTATCCTTATGTCTATCTGAGGATTGTATTAAGTTATCTTTGTGTTGTATTTCTAAATTACTCTCTAACTCTCAAGGCCCAGTACCGTAGAGTGGCGGGCCGTGAACTCTGCAAATGGGGAAACGGAAGTTAGCAGAATTGCAGTTATATTGTGACTTTTAAAATATCAGAAGAAAACAGCATGCTATGAAAACAAAAAGGTTATGAATTAAATCAAGAAAGCACGTATCTCTAAATTCTTATGACAATTTCTCACAATTGTTAAAATCGCCTCCATTACCCGAGGATGATATATTCTCCACCCTCCGCTGCCACTTCTCATTTCAGTGCATTCTTAATTTTGTTTTATTTCAAAGTCATAAAAGCTGCAACAGATACCGAATGCTGTCGAGACAGAAAACCCGACTCGGATGAAAGCTGATAAATGAAAGTGATTAGAGCCAGCGCGGTGAGATGTTGCAGGGCACAGAAGTGAGGTGAGGCGGTGAACTTTGGGCAAAGAGTTGAGATGGGCTTTTGGGGGAAAGATAGAGACAGTCCTATGTCATGATTAAAACCTTTTTGCCACACATGGCATCGCCTCTGGAGAATGTCCACAAACGTCCTTAAAAAACGTCCCACGCACGGCACCCGACCGTGACAACGCCGCTAAGATGAAGCCTCAAAAGTATTTTATCAACTTTCCTTAAAAACGGTCTGACCGCCCCATTGAACATTGATGGTCTCTAAAACCTTCAACTTTAAAACTGCTTACAGATTACACAGGCCAAGATGACCTGATTTTACTGCCGCTTGGCTGGTCTTGCCTGATGTCCGCATTTCCCTGGTCTTGCCTGATGTCCGCATTTCCCTGGTCTTGCCTGATGTCCACATTTCCCTGGTCTTGCCTGATGTCCGCATTTCCCTGGTCTTGCCTGATGTCCGCATTTCCCTGGTCTTGCCTGATGTCCACATTTCCCTGGTCTTGCCTGATGTCCACATTTCCCTGGTCTTGCCTGATGTCCACATTTCCCTGGTCTTGCCTGATGTCCACATTCCCCTGGTCTTGCCTGATGTACACATTTCCCTGGTCTTGCCTGATGTCCACATTTCCCTGGTCTTGCCTAGTGTCCACATTTCCCTGGTCTTGCCTGATGTCCCCATTTCCCTGGTCTTGTCTGATGTCCCCATTTCCCTGGTCTTGCCTGATGTCCCCATTTCCCTGACATCGCTTCCTAAATGTATGCCCCAGCACGCCATTTTGACATGTCATTCTTAAAATATTTTAGAAAATTCTATTCCCAGACGTACACACACGAACACACACACACACCTAGAGAAACACACATGCCTAAGTCTCTTCTGAACGGGCTGTACTGAATTGTTGACTCCGCTCTCAGAGAGAGATAGAGAGAGAGAGAGAAACCTTTCAGTTTCAGAGGTCTTATTGGAGCTGGGTTAGTGGGCTTCGGTGATAAATTTAGACTTGACCCATTAGGAAAGACATTTCCAAAATTTTAATTAAATATAGGTGACTTCCGGTCTGAGCCGACTGACAGATTACTTTATCACAGAGATATTTTACCCTCAAGCCTTGTCAGGCGACGCCAAAGAGTTTGAAGACATACAGGATGAAAACAAAAATATTAATAATAATAATTATTATTTTTATATCAAAGCATGACATTTTCTTCAGCCTGAATACAAATAATCACGTTAATCAATTAAATTTTTAAATTTTTAAATTTTGTTTTCTTTCACATGTCGCTGGATGGAGTACGTAATTTGAATTGTTTGAAGGTCGTGATTGATCTGTATAAAACTAAGATTTAACCTGATGCTGATTGAATTCAGAGCAACTGTAATGGTCGTCTGCTAATGACATGGTGACACAGAATGTCGTTAACAATTGAAAGTTTAATTTCGAATCCAAAAAAAAATGTTAATGGCTGAAAAACATTTCGACCCCGAATTATACGCCCGTAATTATTTTTAAGTGTGTAAATTTGCTGACAGCATCTCATGGAACAAAGGTCACAGCTTTTAACAATAATAAATTGGAGAAGACGTCCGGGGATAGGGGAGGTGACGGATTACGGGTGGTTGAGCTGAGGGAAAGAAATCTGTTATCTCTTTCCATTTTTAATCAAATCGAGTTTAAATCTTGGTCCGACAGAATGTGTGTACGTTTGCATTGGCCCCGAGGCCAAGAACGATCGATTTTCATAGTAGATCTTTTCTTTCTGTTATCCTCGCAACTCTTCCTTCTGGTACGCCGCACAATGATTAGAACAGGAGGACTGGAAATATCCGATTCAGCCACGAATGGCTTAACACAGGCACACACAAAAAAATAATGTAGCCATTTTGACCCAGATTTATACACCCGGCCGTAGAAAATCAGTAAACGGGAACTGTGGCAGCGGACAAAGCAGAAGCCGATTCAGGAGAAATTCTCCAGAAGCGGTGGAGGTGGATTGGTCATACACTAAGAAAACATGCCTCAAATAAAACTAGGCAAGCCCTGAAATGGTAACCCCCAGGGAAAGTGAAAAAAGAGGCCGTCAAAGAAACAGTTGGAGCCGAGAATTGGAGGCAGACATCAAGAGATTTGGCCATGACTGGAAGATCCTGGAGAGGGTGGCCCAGGATAGCGATGTCCGGAGGTCTCTAGTAGGTGACCCGTGTCCTTGGAGGAATTGCAGACGCCGACGATGATCGGTGGATGCCTCCTCATGGACGAGAAGGTTCGGCAACAATTCTTGAAGAGTTTCAGGGGTGGAGGTCGTATGAAATGCTTGCCCTGGCCTCATAGCTGTCAGTTGTATCTTATCTTATCTTATCTGTTACAGACGCTCATCTATACAGGAAGATTATTGCTTCATACGCTTTTCCATGGTTTGTGTCCAGTCCAATGTTGCCTCTAAGGTTCGTTGGTCCGGTTGCAAAGTTAAAAAGAAAAAAAGACAATTCGTGCGCAAAGTTGCACATAATCCATTTTCGGCGTATTATTTCACATAATTTGCTACGCGGTAATTCTAAACTGCTGCTTGGCATCTTCGCGGCCGCACAGCCTCAAGGGAACATTGGTCCAGTCTTGCATTTTTGTTAGAGTTTTAAATTTTGGTTTTCCTCAGACAACTAATTCCACATATGAATTTCGGACGTTGAGAACGAACATTTGTATGTGTTTGTTCTTGCATACGGAATAAGAAAGGTGTTTTTATCCTTATGTCTATCTGAGGGTTGTATTAAGTTATCTTTGTGTTGTATTTATAGTTATAATTAATTGCCTTATGTATTATTACTACTTTGCTCTTAGTTTTTCTATACCCCAGTTTTTCAAGGTTTAATGATTTAACTAATGGTGTTATTCTTGTCAGTTTTGGAAAGCTATATTTGAAACTGTTCCAATATTTCTTACACCTAAATTGCCCCAACCATCCAAATTGTGCTGTCTTCCCATTCGCCCGTGAGTGCAGTGTGGATGTGGTTGTTTTTTTTAAAATGTACTAGTAAGACGGGCATACCATTTTATGTCACATGTTAAATTTTGTGGATATTTGTAATAAAACAAGTTTGCTCTTAAAACTGTGCAGGTACTTTTGTAGATGAAACGTAAATGAACTCAAAAACAGCCCTTAAATTGAAATTTTAAAAAAAAGTAAAAACATAAAAAAAAGCTAAGGCGATGGAGAATAAAAATGATTTATCACAGGCTGATGTTGGATCAATGCTCTCAGTAGACTATTTTACGAGAGATCAACAGTCATAAAAAAAATTCCCCAAAACAAGGACTGAAGAAAAATAACTTGCACCGAAAGACATGTTTTCCTCTCATTTTAAAAATCACTTTTTGTTTCTCTCGTATATAATTCAAATATTTAACCGGAGCATCACAAAAAATTGTTAACATTTTAGAGCGACACAACTTATGTGTAAATATGTGAGTCGGGTATTTTTAAATTTAGCGACAATTTAAAACAAATCAAAATAAACCAAAAGAATTATTTCAACAATTTCTGTCGTCAGAGTTATTTGTTTCCAGGAACCTTTCACGTCTTTTTTTGTAGACGGATTGCAGTTAGAGATGTTTATTTTCAGATGTCTTCTGTCGGCCATTCTATCTCCGCCACTCAGCGGAATAACGCTATAAACTTCTTTGGTTGGCTTCTAAAAGTAAAAATGCGAAATACAAATAGAGGTGTTCATAAATTGTGTCGTCGGATTGTTTCCAATTGAGTTCTTGACTTTTGGGAAATTTTTGGAGGCATCCCTGTGTGTGTATTATCAATATATATAATTTGCCATGTATGTTCGTCCGTTCAACTCGCTACTAATTTTAAGAAAGCAGCGCACCAAATTACCGCACCAAAAATAACTCTTTTCGAACGTCTGCATGAAATTGTTAAATTTGGAAATAAATGAATAAATAAAAATAAATAAAATAAGTGAAAGCTCTGTATTATATTAATTTTATTCTTATGTGTATTTTTTTTTCAAAATTACTAGATTTCAGCTGAAATATATTTATATTGAAAACCTTCGTCATTTTTGACGGGTGATGATACACTAGTAGAAACATAAATTGTAAGTAAGCAATGGATTTCATAATTTTTTTTAGGTGTAAGCACCTTATACATACAAAGTGTTTTTGTCGAGAGAATAGGGCAAATATCATGACATAACGATATGTTCTAGTACAGTGGTTCTTAAAATCTGGGATTTGATCGAACCCTGGGGGTGCTGTGAGTCAGTCTCGGGTATTCGAACGGAAGTAAAAAAATAATTAAAAGGTTTGAAAAACAATCGTATTTTATTTTTCCTATTAAGAAGGTTTCGGTGAATTAAGTGAATACGCATATGAAACTGGTGGGGTTCAGTACCTCCAAAAAAGTTAAGAACCACTGCTCTAGTATGAAAATGTGCTTTCCACGGTTTGACCAAAGTTAGAATGCGTGACACGGTTTTTTATTTTACAATACGACTCAAATAAAGTACAGTACACATATGTAACTAGGTCAACTGGAGTTTCGCCCTCTAAAAGTTAATACCGTCCCAACAGTTTTTTTTTCTCTCACAAATGTTACTATCCAATTGAACATCTAACTATGCCCCGGGTCTACCTCAACGAAGACGAATCTAAAAACTCGTCTGAGGGAAAGGTAAACCAAGTTAGGCAATCCATGCCTGACGGAGGTCAAGACCGTGGACTCGGGCCGGTCACCGGGGCTGTTCCTGGTGGGGGACCCCAATCACGACAATTCTCAGCTCGGTTATAAACAGAAACATTAATCACAACTCTGTTGTTTGTGTCAAAGAGAAGCTGAGAAGCAAACAGTGTGCGTTATCTCTGAATGGGGAATGGTAGGGACACGAAACAAGGCGCTCTGGATAACAAGAACAGGATCATTTGGTTTGTGTCAAAGAGGAGCTGAGGGGCAAACAGTTTGCGTTATCTCTGAACGGGGAATGGTAGGGACATGAAACAAGGCGCTCTGGATAACAAGAACAGGATCATTTGGTTTGTGTCAAAGAGGAGCTGAGGGGCAAACAGTTTGCGCTATCTCTGAACGGGGAATGGTAGGGACACGAACAAGGCGCTCTGGATAACAAGAACAGGATCATTTGGTTTGTGTCAAAGAGAAGCTGAGGAGCAAACAGTTTGCGTTATCTCTGAACGGGGAATGGTAGGGGCACGAAACAAGGCGCTCTGGATAACAAGAACAGGATCATTTGGTTTGTGTCAAAGAGAAGCTGAGGAGCAAACAGTTTGCGTTAGATCTGAACGGGGAATGGTAGGGACACGAAACAAGGCACTCTGGATAACAAGAACAGGATCATTTGGTTTATGACAAAGAGAAGCTGAGGAGCAAACAGTTTGCGTTATCTCTGAACGGGGAATGGTAGGGACATGAAACAAGGCGCTCTGGATAACAACATGATCGTTGTAAGCAACATGTATTACACAAATTAAAGCACAGGTCTTAAAATGTGAAAAGCAAAGGTTAAAATATTGTTTAATAAATAGACACAAATTAAATATAGCTTGTGAAACTACAAACTAGGGCTGCGGAAATTAAGGATTAATTAATCGATTAATCGTTAAAATAATTTAATCGATTAAAATTAATTTGATCGATGAAAAATCTATTAAAATCTAAGAATTTTTTTTTCAATGTATTAATAATTTATATTTTTTTACTAACATGCTTTTCCCACGTATTATTATTATTTATTTAGACGTGCATACGTAAACAAAAAGGTTTTTCTTCCTCATTTCTTGCATAGCAGAATGAATTTGCTTTGTTACGTCACAAAATTTGGGAGCCGATTTCGCGAAATAATGAATCGCAATTTAACGGGATCTATATATGCGTTATAAAAATATAACTAATCAAATGTATTCGATTAATCGATTAAATTTCTTCCCCGATCAATCGAACAATTTTTTTTTCTCAGTACCTGCCCCAATAGCAGATTTATGGCTCGGGAAATTTAATGCGATTGTAGAAACTTTGTTTTAAAATTAATGTAAAAAAAGAAAAATTTCCCTTAGCAAACTAACGAAATTCTTAAATGGGCATCAGGGTGCCATGCGCTTTAGTTTAAATGTGGCTTCGGAAAACTAAATCAGTTGCAAAATATGGTCATGCCCAATGCAATGATAATACATCTGGTTCTGATGACAAATCACTGCGGTGAGTGTACGGCTCGAGAAACTAACAGACGAAGATGAAATTCTTGGCTTGAACGCAAAAGCTTAAATCTGTAACTGTGTCCCGCGAATCCTTAAAAAAAATTTCCTGTCAGAATTGACTTGATCGATGACGTTGGCCCGGCGCGTGATGCAAAGGACCCAGCACCGCGGGCTACAGCAATAGTTGACAACAACTCTAGGGACGCCTCTGAGTGGTTATATGGGTTTCATTTGATCTCGTCCCTCGGTTACAACGACGATTTTTGAAAACTCCAAGAGCGACGACATAAAAGATTTGGAGTGTCTTTGTGTACTTATTGAGTTATACTTATCTTGGCTTTTCTTTTATTAAAATTTACTTTCACTTTTTATTTTTTTAGCAATTAGCTAATTAACAACCAATAATTTGCCGCCTATATATATGTCAATACTGCCACAATACGTTATTTACATTTTTCCCGCCCCGAGAAATTATAAAATCCAAAAATATATTTGCAAAAAGTTATAAAGATAAATCAGATTAAATAAAATATAACTAAACAGAAGATTTTAAAATTAAAAGTTTAATTAGTTATACATGCGTACGTTTATGTGGAATACCAATAGCATGTATAGAATGAAACAAACAATAAATACATTTGTATTTGTCTATTAACTAAGAAGGACTTATACTAGAGCTGCTGAAATTAACGATTAATTTCTCGATTCTTTCGTCTTCTTCCTCGTTCTCAATTTGAGTTTTGCGTGCCGACGAGTTTTGCGCCAATTGGCCCGTGGTCTCCGACTTCAGCATCCAGTTTTTTCTGGATGTGCTTCCATAGCCTTTGGTCAGCCAATACCATCTGCAAGGCAGCAGTTGATTTTTGGCAAGTGATGCAGAGTTTACAAGCCACGCATACCTTGGCTTCCCATGGATTCGATCCCGTGACCATCGGTACGCCAGTCGAGCGCGCTGCCACTCGACCACCGTGCCCCCAATTTCTTGATTAATCGTTAAAAATTTTAACGATTAAAATTTGTTTAACGATTAATCGACCCACCAAATATAAATGTACTGGAAAGTTAAAAAGTAACATAATTAGGCCTATAAATATAAACTAATTTACGGACGATTACACGAACATTTTGGTTTTTAACTATTGACTGACGTGAATGTTCAAAATGTTGATAAATGTTATTGTGTCCATTGATTGAAATCATTTGCACACCATGCAATGTTCCCTCTAAGTCTACGCTTCGTTCTTCCGTGTGTAAAGTTTATAAAAACTAAACAACTCGTGTGCAAAGTTGCACAATGACCATTTTTTTGCAATATTTTACAAAATTTCCTGCATGGTTGGTCAAATATCGGCGCAGCCACGCTGCTTAAATGGGACATTGCTACCATGGTTTTAACACTTCACTTACATATCACCTGCATACCAAACATCCATAGCAGTATCGGAAACTTCAGCTTAGACAATCTTAAGCTATGTGAACGATTGTTCAGCTCGGCTGGTTATATTTTCAATAAGACCCGCTCATCAATTGAACCAAATAATGTCAATACATTTGTCAGTTGCGTTGTTGGTTAAAAGATGTGATATAAAGAAGACATTCCAGTGTTATTTCGATTTTTGACAAGTATTTTAATAAATGTTACTTATGACACCATAAATTTCAATTTTTTGGTTTTAATCGAAATTAACGATTAATTAATCGTTAATTTTTCAACAGTTAACGATTAAATTTAAATTAATCGTTAACAGCCGTATTTTATACAAATGTATAATTACACGAACATATGTCCTGATATATATATATATATATATATATATATATATATATATATATATATATATATATATACATATATACACTAGGGGCAATTACCCGGGTTTTTCCCGGGTTTAAAATAAGGTTTTCTGTAGAAGCGTACAAAACTGTTTATTGGCGTGCAATAAAAGTGTACATTTAACTTAAAGCAATGAGATAGACAACATTTTTGGCAGTTCCATTTCGAGTGTGTACAAAAAGATTTTCCTCTTTGCCAAATCTGGAGCAGGTCACATACAACTGTCCATGAGAAAAGCATGGTGTCTGCAAGTCTATACCAGCAATCCCAAGAGACTGAGTGATAATTTATATAATTTTTTACCTGTTACCATCGCCAAATGATACTTAACAACCACCGAAAGTTTCATGCTTCTACCTACACGGGAAATAGGACCATTTTTATTATTTATATTTTATAAAGCTAATATAAGGAAAAAATTACATTTTGGGCACCGGCCCCCAGTATCTTATATATCGAACGAAACCTGTTTAAGAACTTTTTCCATGTAATTTTGTGTATGTGTACCACATTTCATGTCATTTGGTTGTCTGGATCTTGAGTTATTAGGGAACAGACAGACAACAAATGCGTCTTATATGTATAATAACACTAGCTCAAAAGCCTGCTGAAGCTGGCAGAACGAAATTCCACAGAAAGAATAACAAAGAAATATACCAAATACTGCAAAAGAAAAAAACCACGTGGCCTTTATTGCCATGAACAGAATACGATATATGAACAGAAATAACAAAGAAATGTATGAAATACTGTAGTAGAAAATAACATTTGGCCTATATTGCCATCAACACAATTCGATTTGAAAATAAATGACAAAGAGAGGTACGAAATACTGAAATAGAAAAGAACGTGTATCTTTTATCGCCATGAACACAATACGATATGAACAGCTAAATATGAAAGATCTCCTTGTACACCACATTTTTAGTGTTGCAGGTGGAGCTGTCGTGGGGCAGTTTCCCTTGTTTAGGACCATCTGCCACATGGACCTTGACATCTGCTGATCTGCGTACACGGAAGAAAGCAACGTATAATTGCCCGTGGCTAAACACAGGTTGTGGGAGGTAGATACCGACCTTATCCAGTGTCTGGCCCTGCGATTTGTTTATGGTCATTGTGAAAGCTAACTTCACAGGGAATTGCCTTCTCCATAGAACGAAAGGCAAGTCTGTGGTGGTCGGGGCAATGTCCACACGTGGAATGAATAGAGTGCGACCTTTGTTACTTCCGGACTGAAGTTCAGCGATGATGAGGTTGGGTTTGAGGTCCCTAGCCACCAATCTGGTGCCGTTGCATAGACGTCGTTTGGTGTTCAAATTGCGAAGAATAATTATAATTACTCTGACTTTTAATGTTAATTGATGAAGCGGCATTACCGAAGGTGCCAATTGATGTAGAAATTCCACGGGATAATTGTTTTCATCATCTAGCGTGCAGTCGTCGATGTAGTCGGAACTTACGTATGTCCTGGGTTCTCCTTCAAGTAAATGCAGAACCTGACTATTGATAAGGTCCACATCGGCATTTGTAGGGCAGAGAATAGCCTTATTTGCAAATTCTTCAGCATCTCTGGCTAGAAGTCGTTCACCGAATATTTCAGAAACAATAGATCCTGTGCAGACCATATGGGCTGGAACTTCAAACATATTCTCGTTCAATCCATGTTCATTGGTTAAAGTTCCATTGCCTAGCTCAATTAACCAAGACGTAAATTCTGGATCAATAGATCGCACATTACTTGTCAATGTGAGAATTGTAAATTTAGACCAAAGATCGGTAAACTTAATACTCGCTTCGACAATGGCGGACCTGGTTCCATGAGCAACAACGGGCAAGGTTTGTCTGAAGTCCCCACCCAAGAGAATGGTTTTTCCTCCGAAATGTTTGTCATTTTGCATGATATCTTGTAAGAGTTTATTCACGCATTTCAATGCATCCTTAGAGGCCATCGTGGATTCATCCCAAATGATTATTGTGGGTCTTCGGAGAATGTCAGCATCGGTGGAGGTCATTCTCATTCTGGAGGTTGAGGTGTCGATAATTGGGACGGGAAGTTGAAATTGGGAATGATACGTTCGACCACTTTACAGTAAATTGGCCGCGATTCCAGTTGATGCAGTAGCTAAAGCAATCTTCTGTTCCACTCTAGAGGATGCAAGCAAGGTTGTGTACAAATATGTTTTACCACTGCCACCAGGTCCGTCAATAAAGTAACACCTATGAGGAAGATGATCATTGGCTGCGGCTGTGATAATTTCATCAAATGCGTGTCTCTGCTGTTCCTTGAGACTCCGTACCATGTCTGTTGCTTTGCTGAGCTGTTGGACCGGATCAAAAACGCTGTCATGTATGTCTTCCACGTGACTTGGTGGAACTGGTAAACCTAAATTCTCGCAGGTTTTCCTATTAGCAATAAAGATCAATTGAATATCAGTAAGGGCCAAATTGAGGCAGTGTTTGCAATTCACTTCCTGATGAAACTGCAACGTAAAATCTTCATAAAAGTATTCTTTATATTTCTGGAACAATTGTGGAATATTTGAAGGAGATGCGAGCAGGCACATATGTGCAAATAATTCCCGTAGGAGAGCGGGTCTCTTTTCGGCAACTGCATCATGTAACGTCACATCCCAGACCTGCTTGTCATTGAAGAGGCCTCGGTGTTGTGTAGCTTCCTTGAATGTTGGATATGTAATACCATGGACGGTCCGAAGGTCCTCAAAGGAAGTTGCACCTGGCACATGAAGGAGAAGTAAGCGCAAGCAGAAGCGCTGAATGTCTGACACTAAACTGACAGAGTACATACGACCAATTATTCTGTCAGCATCCCTTTGCCTTCTCTGCCATGTTCTTGTCCTCTCGTGAAAAACATAATGTTCAGGTATGTCAGTATGTATAGTATAGTATACCTGTAGCCATCTGGTATTGTTGATTTAGTTTGAACCATGCCGTTAAAGTAGTGTCTCTCGAAGCTGCGTTCTGTGCTGCAGCCTCAACGTTATCAGTAATAAAAACTACTGATTGCTCGCCAAGGAGATGAACTTGGAGTCTGATAATTGCATGAGACTGCTTGTGCATGTGGAACCCAAAAAGGCTTTCGCGTTGGTTTCGCGTTACACGTCGCCGGGATGCCTCCTCGTGTGTTTCTGTTCTTCTTCGATTCCTGTTATGTTCGTTTCTGCGACGTTTTCTATCGGCAATTTCGGCTTCATCGAATGTTCTTTTTTCGAGGCATATTTGTCTCGTGGCAACACGCGAAGGTTTGTAAATTTGTGGAGTTGAAGAAGAAATAATAAAGCAATGCGAACGTGACATTGACGATGGGTACAGGCGTAGGAGAACGGTGTCGTACCTTGAATGCGGCGCAGCAATGCAGTTGGCAGTGGGTCAAGAACCGAAGACCGACACACCGACATCAACCGGTTGGTGGTGACTAACATCATGATTTATAACGGAGACACACACACGCATAGGCTGGTGGCCGATGTTAGACTCAACACAAATGTGTGTTTGTGTGTACACAAATGCTGACGTCACAGTTTCGTGCGTTGTTTCGGTAATTGACGTTCTAGCTAAAACACTGCCGTCATATAATATTTTTTTTACGTCGAACATTTTTAATTTATTTATAATAATTTTGCGCGCCTTTTTTGCGCACCTTTTTTGCGCGCCTTTCGAGCACCTTTTCGCGCGCCTTTGAACGGGGAGACACACGCATACTTAGGGCGATTATAT
>CALYLW010001826.1:100957-217910 GCA_944989445.1 Ampullaceana balthica
CTCTAAAATGAAGACAACAGAACACTTTAAAATGAAGACCACTGAACACTTTAAAATGAAGACCACAGAACACTCTAAAGCGAAGACCACTGAACACTTTAAAATGAAGACCACAGAACATTCTAAAATTAAGACCACAGAACACTCTAAAATGAAGACAACAGAACACTCTAAAATGAAGACAACAGAAAACTGTAAAATGAAGATAACAGAACAATCTAAAATGAAGACCACAGAACACTCTAAAATGAAGACCACAGAACACTCTAAAATGAAGACAACATAAAACTCTAAAATGAAGACAACAGAAAACTCTACAATGAAGACCACAGAACACTCTAAAATGAAGACCACAGAACACTCTAAAATGAAGACCACAGAACAATCTAAAATGAAGACAACAGAACACTCTATAATGAGGACAACATAACACTCTAAAATGAAGACAACTGAACACTCTAAAATGAAAACAACAGAACACTCTAAAATGAAGACCACAGAACAGTCTAAGATGATCTACGTGTAATTGTTTTAAAGGGCCGTCCATAAACGACGTCACGCACCTAGGGGGTCAAGATTGTGATTTAAGTCAATAATAATGTCAAAAAGGTTGTCTGATGTGTTTGTTGTAGAAATATCAGTTTTTTAGTACTCACATAGTGAGGCATCACCAAATACAGTTCTGTTAAATACGTATATGTGCTCTCTGTTATTACCATAATTCAACGTTGAGAAAGTCATATTAAGCTCTTTTAAACATGTGTCCTGCAATGTGAAGATATCGATAGTCAACACGTGTGTACACAGATAATCTTTAACATTTGAAATAAATTACAAATGTCCAAAGTTACAAACAGTTCTGGATGTACTTATAAGCTACACACGCTACAGCTTAGAGCCTTAATTTCTTGCACCAAAAAAAATGTGTCCAAGTTAGCAATCATCATACTTGGCACTGACCGATGTATGTATTTATATGGGTCATCATAAAGCTTTGGGCCTTATCAGGTTTTAGTTCAGAACTGGCTGTTAAGGTTCATTTACGTTTTCTCTCTCTTTTTTTATAAAGGTCACGATTTTAAATCTTAATTCTGAATCTAAGTGGGGAAACTGAGTTATTAAGGTATTTCCCTGAAGGTATTCGACTAATAAAACATCACAACTACATATTGCATTTACTTTCTGTAGACAAGTTGTGGAAATAGTAAGACGATTTTCACATAAAATTCAGTCCAGAGGTTTGAATTTATGATTAATGTTTTTTTCTACAAGAGACATCGCTTTACTCTCAGAGAACAAATGATTTCCTTCACAAATCATAAAAATTAACTAAAAGGCAATATATATATATATATATATATATATATATATATATATATATATATATATATATATATATATATATATATATATACTTTTCCTTTACTTTACAACAATATATTAAAGAAGAGCCGGAATCATGAAATCAATAATTGATAAAGGGAACATAGAAGCCAAAACGCCAAAGAATTAAACAATTAAGATACTAACATTAGCATCCCACCACGAACTTGATACATAACTGTAACAGTAACCATTTAGAAACTGTTCTTTTTCTCCATTGCAATGAGAATATTCCACTGCAGAAACGATGAAAAATGAATCATTTTGAAACAAACTTTAGGTAAACAGTAAACAGTTCAAATTTTAATTGTATCTCCTTTTAAATTCCGTAGTTAGAAAATTTAAAACTAAATCTGTCAATAAATAGCTGCATTATTTAATGAAAATTTAAAAGGCATTCTTTAATTTTAAAAAAATGTATATGATAAAATTAAACTATACAAAAACATAAGTAAATTGTGCGTGTATACAAGTTATATATATTTTTTTTATTACTTATTACTTTCAATGAATTTCTTATATTCGATTGATAAGCACAATCGTTAAATAATATTTCAAACGCACCTGTTTCAGTCAACAAAAAGGAAAGTAAACAAACGAAAAGTAAGTCTGGTTTTATCCTACAGGAATTTACTCTAAACATGGCATAGCCATTTGTGCAGATGATTTTTACAATGCAGTTTAATTGTTGTTCCTTGTTGATTAAGGTCACTGCATTTTGCAGTGATTCAATTAGGTGCAAATATTAATTTTAAATGAAATGTATTTACGTAAAATTATTAGGACTGTTAACGATTAGTTTAAATTTAATCGTTAATTTTGAAAAATTAACGATTAATTAATCGTTAATTTCAATTAAAGCCAAAAATTGAAATTTATGATGTAATAAGCAACATTTATTAAAAACATTTAGAAATACAACACAAAGATAACTTAATACAACCCTCAGATAGACACAAGGATAAAAACACCTTTCTTATTCCGTATGCAAGAACAAACTCTTACAAATTTTCATTCTCCCGTCCGGAATTCGGGCGTGGAATGGGTTGCCTGAACAAACCAGGAAAGCCAACACTTTATCAACATTTAAAACTCTAATAAGAATGCAGGACTAAACACAAACCATATATAAGCTTAGGACGCAATACTTTTATGTATAGAAGGAGCGTCTGAAACAGATAAGATAAGACTTGTTGAAAATCGAAATAACACCTGAATGTCTTCTTTATATGACGTCTTTTAACCAACAACGCAAACAGACAAGTGTATTGACATTATTTGGTTCAAGTGATGAGCGGGTCTTATTGATGATATAACCAGCCGATACTGTAGTGGATGTTTGGTTTGCAGGTGATATATAAGCGAAGATATTTGAGCGACGCCACGCAAGAGTTTAGAATCACATCACATCAAATTTTGTAAAATATTGCCCACATAAATGGACGGTGTGCAACTTTGCACACGAGCTTTTATTTAACTTTGCACATGGACCAATGAAGCCTAGACATAGAGGGAACTTTACATGGTAGGCAAACGATTTCTCTCAATGGACACAATGAACTTTATCAACATTTTGAACATTCATGTCAGTCAATAGTTTAAAACCAAATTGTTCGTGTAATTGTCAGGAAATTAGTTTATATTTATCGGAAGAAATATTTTCCTTTTTGACTTCCAGTACATTTATAAGTGGTGGGTCGATTAATCGTTAAAAAAAATTGTATTGTTAAAATTTTATATGATTAATCGAGAAATTAATCCTTAATTTCCGCAGCCCTAAATATTATATATATATTGTATGTATGGCAACCGTCCGTCCTCATGGGAAAATGGCGTGTACTCCTGCTCCTCTGCCCCCCTGCTCTTTCTCCTGGCCCTTCTCGCTTTACTCAAAGCTATGAGGGATGCTTCCGCGACATGAATGCCCTCACGCACTTTTGCCCGCCAGGAGGTGCGCTCCACGGCAATGGTCTCCCACGTTTTATGGTCTATCTGTGCCAATGACATGTCTTTCTTGCAGACGTCCTTGAAGCGCAAGCAGGGGTGACCTCTTTTTCTCATACCGGTTGCCAGCTCACCGTAAAGCAAGGCTCTAGAAATGCGTTCCGAGCACATCCTGCCGACATGACCTAACCATCGCAGGTGCCTCTCACTTAGAATTGAGTGCATACTCAGCATATGGCTTCTTCTAAGTACCTCGACATTGGTGATCTTGTTCTGCCACTAGATGCGTAGAATCCTACGCAAGCAATTAAGTGGAAGCTGTTGAGCTGCTTTGTTTGCTTGGCGTAGGTTGTCCAGCACTCACTGTCATAGAGGAGTGTGCTGAGCACGCAGGCCTGGTACACCGTGATTTTCGTCCTATCTGGGAGCTGCGCATTGTTCCACATTCTTTGATTCAGCCTAGCCATTAATGATGCAGCCTTGCCAGTTCTGGTTCCTATTTCCGTATCCAGGGAGAGTGTGCTTGTTATGTTACTGCCAAGGTAGGTGAAATCATCGACGACGTCCAAGGTGTTTCCCTCAATGGAGATTGCTGGAAGGCGGTCAGTACCTTGTCTCATAATGTTGGTCTTTTTGAGGCTAATCGTTAAGCCAAAATCCTTGCATGCTTCTGAAAACGTTTTGACCTACTGTTGGAGTCCTGCCTCTGTATGTGAGGTAAGGGCTGCGTCATCCGCAAAGAGCAACTCTCTGATTCATACATTTTCCAATTTGCTCTTCGCATGGAGCCGGCTGATATTATATAGGTTTCCATCCGTCCTGGTATGAAAGTTCACACCCTCGGAGCAGACCTCGAAAGCATGTCGCAATAGCATCGAGAAAAAGATAACAAAGAGTGTTTGAGCCAGTACACAGCCCTGTTTGACTCCGCTACAAACAGGGAAGGGTTCTGAGGTGACACCATCGAAGAGCACTGTGCTGTGCATATTGGTGTGGAAGGACTCGATGATGGAGAGAAGCCGTGGCGGACATCCTATATTACATTACACGCTTTAATTTAAGTCACACTGTTTGTATGTTGTATCTATCCTTCCATCCTTCCGTCTAATATTGTAACGTAAAATTAAACCACTTTTGATAGTCCTAGAGATCACAAAATTTTACCACAGATTTTACCACAATGAATTGTGTCAAATTTTCAGTTCGATCGAATGTACTGTAATTAAATTATTGCATTTTTAGTTCTTTAGTTTATTTCTATATTTCGTTCTATTTCTCACGCAACGTCTATCGACATAGTAATTTTCAAGGCGAGGGCGGGGATGCCAGAACCAATGCAAAAATGGGGTCATGGCTTCTCCAGCCAATTGGCGTTAGGTGAACATGTGACAGTGCGCGTTCAAGGCCTGTGCGCACGTGGTTTTACTGTGGATCTGTCATGCAGACACCGTCAATGTTTACATCACCTGTTTAACAGCTCAGTAATACGAAACTAAATCTAAATTGGCATGATAATACAAGATGAGTAACAGGAGTTTTGATTATTCAAACATTCCCTTTTATCAATTATGCCCCTTCTCACACCACATTTAAAAAAAATTGAGACTTAAAAGTAGAAAATAAAATAATGTATAAAAATCTTTTTTTAAAAAGGACACGTTTTTAAAAACATATAGAAAGTTCATTAAAAAGAATAAAATAGAATAAAAATTTTCTATGATTACATGTGAAATCGTGAACCTATCCACTGCACATAAAAGCGTGGGGCGCTCATCAAAACTCTCTATCATAAACAAGGCTGCTAAACATAAATACAAATTTGTATGAATATTAATAAACATTAAATTGTCACAACTTTGATCACATACATGCTACTATCCTATTAATTAGAAATATTAATTTATATGCAAAAGAATAGTTGCAAAGAGTAATGAGTTGTGATGGGCGCCCTACGCTTTTATGTGCAGTGGATAGGTTCACGATTTCACATGTAATCATAGAAAATTTTTATTTTATTTTATTCTTTTTAGTGCACTTTCAATATGTAAATAAAAGCGTGTCTTTTTAAAAAACAGATTTTTTTACATTATTTTATTTTCCATTATACGTAGCAGACCCTTGCGGCTGACCAGGTAAAATGCCTTCGTTAAATGTATGAAGGCGATGAATAGGGGTTTCTGCTGCTCTTGACATTTCTCTTGTAGCTGACGGAGTGAGAAAATCATGTTCATAGTTTATCGCCCAGCCCGAAAACCACATTGTGATTCTGTGTAGACATTTTGTGCCAGAATTTGCAGGCTTGCAAAGACCACTCTGGGAAAGGCCTTTCCCACAGTGCTCAGTAAGGAGATACCACGATAGTTATTTCAATCGCAAATATATAATATATATTAAGAGACGTAAGCTGGCATGGAACAGTCATGTTCTGCGACATAATACCCTGTCAAAAATCACCATTCAAGGCACTTTAGAAGGAGGCCAGCAAAGCGGTCAACAGAGGATAAGTTGGCTTGACAACATAAGGGATTAGACAGGGATGAGATTGAATGAATTATTGGCCCCCGGTGTAAATTCGCCCCCCCCCCACATACACACACGTCCGCAACCGTGACGGGACTAACAATGATGATGAAACAGATATTAAATGTTATCCAAAAGAAGAAAAAATCTATATACAATCAATATCTATAAATATATTTTTATCTCAAAATATATCTTTGACTAGATGAGTTGAACTTAAAATCTGATTTATATATTAGGCAAACGTATTTCATTTAATCCCTGCTCTGACTATAACGAATTTTGTGAACTCTGAATGTATTGGGTTTTAAGTAAATTTTTAAAAATATATATATAATAATATTTTTCTTATATTTCTAAAGAAAATAAAAATAACAACATTTTTTAAAGTCAATCAGCTTAAATGTAACTTAAATTTCCAAAACAGTACTCAGATTTCAGTTATTCCATTTTGAAATAGTTTGCCCGAGGAAACCACGAAACACAAACACAATATCAACATTTAAAACTGTGGAACAAAAGGCAAGACTTGATGGAAACCATGGATAAGAGTAGGGCGCGATGATATTCTGTATAGAAAGAGCTTAAGTGATAATTAAGTCTAGAGTTTGGGCGTGGAGTGGGTTGCTTGAAGAAACCAGGATAACCAACACTTTATCAACATTTGCAGAATGCAGGACTAAACACAAACCATAGATAAGCGTAGGACGCCATAATCTTATGTATAGAATTAACTTCTGTAACAGATAAGATAAGATAAGATGTGATTTATCTTTTTCTAGCTTTAATCTAAACACGTCGAATTGTAAACAAATGCTTGGAAAACCCCATATATGTCTTCATCTGCTTATTATCATTTTTTTAGCACGAGAAGGCACTAAAACAATACGGAATTAAATCCATTAGTACACCAGGAAATACAAAATATATATTTTTTAAAATTATTAAAATCGTAAATTTTATAGTTGTGAAATATGAAACAAGAAATATAAATATAGTTAAACATTCAGAAAATTATCCTTAAAAAAAACACTATGAACATTAAGTCAATAATTTTATTTTAAAAAATTAATTTAAGTATGAAATATTCAAATACTATTTATTTTACAAAAATTATTTGGAAATGCAGCACAGACACTGACGCATAACTGTGGATTAGGAACATGAAATCGGTCCTGCCAACAATTAAACACTTCTTTGGTGTTTTAATTTATTCTTTGTTTCAAAAAGGTAATTTATAAGATAAACAGAAATTCACGTTAAAAATATTTTCAATTATAAGCAATAATATAAGATACAATATATATATCATATATGGAATATGTATACATATACATATCGAGTTATTTGCGGGATGTAGATTACGATTTTTTTTCCTGTATTCTTCACAAGAACCCAACATGAAAGGATATTCACTTTGTAAAAGATACCTTTTCATTTTCAAACTTTCCTTACCATAGTTTTCTATATTATCAAAATAGTTAATTACTACATACGTTATTTAACCATTGAAATATATATATATATATATATATATATATATATATATACATATATATATAATACCGTGTTTGTATCCATACGTTTGGTCCCTTCACATTTAATAGTTTTGATTGCTTAATTTCAATTTCAATTTTGTTTACTTAGTTTTCGGGGCCCCTTGTAATGGGAGCGGCATGCAGCTAGTGGAGAAGACGTGTTACTCGTATGTTGACGTCACCACATGGGATATGGCTAATGTATGTAGTGTTTCATGAATTAAATAGTATACGAATTCGTTTAGGCAGGGAAATGTAGCATTATCAAACTTGACTTTAATCCATAGATTTTGATGACTAAGTAAATATTTGACTTTTTAAAAAAAAATATATTTTATGCATTTGAAATGTAAGTAATTTTTTTAAAACCTTATTTTAAGCAATATACTTCTCACCAATTCAAAAGAAAGAGTATAAATAAAGAAACAAATTAATTCTAAGCAACCAGTAATTTAGCTAACGGAAACCAATTGGTAACTGTTGACAAACTACACTAAATCGATTTTATATATATTTCTAAAAGAAAAATTGCGAAAACCAAACTGGGATGACTCTTACGTCGTTTAACAAAGGGGAAAATATTCAACATCTTTCACGGTTGACGGAAGACGTTTTTGGAATGGATTTGTGTAAGTTATATTTATGCAATGTGCTTATTTTCATTTTTTTTAAAGTTTACGAAAATGTTGATATTTAATAGTAATTATAATATAGCTCAAAAAAATTACTCTTTTTTTAAAATTTGTTAATTTGTTGTTGTTTTTTTTAAATTAGATATCATATAACTATTCTATATTTAAATAGCGGCTTTTTAATGTTTGTTTTTTTATCTAATTTTTTTAAATTGTATAAGCATTTTTTTTTCAAAATTTATTCTTATAAAGTTTGTTTTAAAATTGTATTATTAGTTAATTTTTAAAACAAAATTAAATGTTCTTTTTTTTTAATTTTAAGGGAAAAAATTAGTATTCAATCTCAATAAATTAAACAAAAAATAATTAACATTTCTAAATGATACTAAATATTGCATGTCACCAAAGTAAAGATAAAAATATACTGTATAAGAAAAAAATGCATTTATTGTTGTTTTTTTATAATTGTATTGGGTTACAATGTTACAAGTTTGGTTAGCAGCCACTGGCTCGAATGAAGACGATGGGTTCACGTGGCTGGGTACTGACATAAGAGTACAAGGCATCCTGTGGTCCTCTGGTTACCCTATTAGTGGGCGACGCTGTACCGTTGTTAATGTCAGTGAAAACACTCTGCTGAATGTGCATTGCAATGGGAGCTTTAGACCTCTGTGCAACGAAATGGGTGAGTTTTGTCTATTACATATCAGATAACACAAACTATAAAACAAATAATTTGTAATTGGAGTTTTATACCACAGGGCAAAAATTAGGGAGAGTAACATCTATTTAAGGAAATACACCAGAAAAAAGTAGAACAGCGAAAAATTGACTTAGTAAGGAACACTTTTTATTTATTAATTTATTTCATTATTGTTCTTTATATTTTTAAATTTTTTGAAACCATTTTTTAAATTACCATCGTTTTGCATGTTTAATGTTAATTGATAGATAAGATTATGTAAATACATTTTAAAAATATAAAATGTCAATAATTCCCTTAACTAAACCCCTTAATTAAGATCTGCAGACATATTTAAAGGCACAAGTAATATTCTTTAAGTATGTTTTATTATGCAGATGTAAAGCAAGTAAATAAACAAGAAAGGAACGTTTCACGGCCTGACATAACACAAAGTTCAATGTTATTCTCAGGTAAATCATTAACTTATTTGCTATCCAATAGGAGCATGTCAGTGTATCTAATAACTTGCTCTTCTTGTCTTAGTAAATCATGTATCATAAAGATAAGCTTCTAAATCGTCATCGGCATCCTTCCGTCTCGAGAGACCTTAGAGGAGATGCGAGCCTGGGCGGGTAATACGGAGAATCCGCTGCTTCCCATACAGCATATGCCCCCGTCTCCACGTCAATTGTGTAACCAAGGGAACGACTTGCGTCGATGCATTTGTATGTAATGACAATTTTCAACTGAAATATTTCTACAAAATCATACCTTGTATAGGATGATTTTTTTTCATCCATCATGGAAGAAATGTAAACGTCTGATAAGAAGCACACGTCGAACTATCAAATTATTAATGTTTTTTTTAAATTAAAATAATTTTGATCAATAATTGTAGAGTAGCAATACCATGAAAAGATTTTTAAAAACGCATAAATTGTATAAATGAAACAAAATCATGAGTTGAACTATAAATAATACGCAGATTCTCTTTTCGAAAATGCCTTCATCAGTTCAAATGAAGAAATACAAAAGAAATCACATCAAATTGATGTTTTAAATAATTAAAGGTCATGCGATGGAAATGTAAGAATCTAAGGTACCCAGTAAAACATGGCAATGAGTGAAATAGTTAAGTAATATAGAAAGTGAAATTTAAATGGATTGATAGATGAATGAATAGGTATACGAATATAAAGATTGAGAGACATACAGACAGGATAGATCAGGACATCATAGACATACATACAGATAGACAGGACAGACAGAGAGACAAACAGTCAGTTAGGTAGGCAGGTAGGTAGGTAGGTAGATACAATGTAAGACATACGCACATTCGGAGACATAAATTTAGCCGTACAGATCGAAAGACTGATACACAAAGAAACACATGTCTCCACTTATATCCAGCCTTCTAAAAATATATTAACATGTTTGATTTAAAATGAATTTTCAGAATGTCCTTCCAATTGTGTCGATGGTCAGTCATGTGACCAGAAGACGGGTGTATGTACCAAGGGATGCGTGGATGGTTACTTCGGCGATAGATGCAATGAGAGTACGCGATAAACATACTGTTACTTAATTCAACCTTATTATGTTTGACATATCAAAGTAATCTATCTCTAAAATTGAATATTTTTTTCACTTAATGGTGGTTTAATATGAAATACATGTTTTGTCTTAGGCTTGATTTTTTTTTATTTTAAATTTACAGTTTTTTAATCATATAGTTTTATTATCAAAGATAAATTAATATATATGAAAATATATTATAACTTTAATGCAATAGAAAATGTGTAATACAAAAAATTTTTATTTGAAATTTCAGAGTGTCATAACTGTTCAGCTAAAAAATGTATTCAGAAAAATGGCAAATGTTTATTCAAACGTAAGTGTTACAACAATAATTTATTTATAGTTATCCCATCTAAATGAGACAAAAATGGTTCACATCTTCCACACAGTCATATCTTGGTATTATACGATGTTTACACAGCACTAAAAGCCCCTACCCACGGCCACTCAGGTTCACCACATCAATCTTCTGAGAGACACTTCGCATACACAGGCGGTCATCTGTTTAATGAGATGAGCGGCGGACCGAGACTCGGTGACCGAAGGGACTATTTCGCTAGGCTAATGGGCGTCACAGAGGCCCCCTAGGTCAAAATGGGTATATGACATTAGTTAGGTTAGAGTTTAAGTGTCTGGGCATTGTGCTAGCCACACACTCCCTTGGGCGATGTTACTATAGAAACGAATGAACGCTGCTTCATTCGCCCTATGGCTATCATGGTCTGAAAGGGGACTTTACTTTTTTCTGTTTAATAACTGGAACGTTATTAAATCTTCTTACGCACACTGCCCGAAACGCTACGTAGGAGAATCGCAAATATTTCTTAACAAAAATGTTCCGAGCACAATTGCTATTAATGATGTTCGTTCGTCCGTCGATACGACGAGGACCACTCTAGTCATCCGAGGGTTTTCTGTGCGTGCGCAGATTGCTGATTAGGCCGATCCTTGCACGAAAGGTTCGGGAACAGAAGGGACAGGGGGCGAGTGCGACATCTCCTGGAGGGTTGACAGCATGGGCCTTTCGGGCTTGCCTCTTCTTTTCTGCGGCGGTAATCCGGTTTGCCTCACATGACCTGGCACCTTCGTGGATGGAAGAGCGCCAGGTGGATCGGTCCATTGCAGCTCGTTCCCACGTGTCTGGATTTATGGCAAACGCTTTCATTGAGGCTTTCAGTGTGTCTTTGAAGCGTTTCTTTTGCCCACCGTGGGACCGCTGGCCATACTGGAGCTCACCATAAAAGATTCTCTTTGGCAGTCTCTCGTCTGGCATTCGGACAACGTGCCCTGCCCAGCGAAGCTGAGACTGCATCAGGAGGGTGAAGATGCTGGGGAGACCTGCCTTGGTCAGTACCACTGTGTCTGGAATTTTGTTCTGCCACTTTATGCCGAGAATCTTCCTGAGGCTTGTTATATGAAAGTGGTTCAGCTTTCTTGCATGGCGCTGACAAACAGTCCAAGTTTCACAAGCATAAAGCAGTGTGGGGAGCACCACTGCCCTGTACACTTTCAGCTTGGTCTGAATGGTAATGCCTCTTCTGTTCCAGACATTAGGGTACAACCTGCCAAAAGTGGAGCTGGCTCTGGCAATTCTGACGTTCACTTCGTCATCGATGGTGACATTTTGAGACAGTGTGCTGCCTAGGTATGTGAACCGGTGCACTGTATTGAGTCTCTGGCCGTTGACAGTGATGTTGGGCTCTACGTATGGTCTTCCAGGCGCAGGCTGATGGAGGACCTCAGTCTTCTTGGTGTTGATTGACAGACCAAAGTTTGTGCAGGCACTGGAGAACAGGTTTACACTGCGTTGCATGTCGGCTTCTGAGACAGCGTTGAGGGCACAGTCATCAGCGAACAGCAGGTCTCTGATTATGTCTGTCATAACCTTGGTTTTTGCCTGGAGCCTCCGAAGGTTGAACAGCTTGCCATCTGTGCGGTATTTCAGGTTGACACCAACATCCTCGTCTCTGAAGGCCTCTGTCAGCATGGCGGAAAACATGAGGCTAAACAGTGTTGGTGCCAGGACGCAGCCCTGCTTGACTCCGTTTGTGACTGGGAAAGGATCAGAAAACTCCCCGCTGTCCTGGACTCTGGCCTGCATGCCTTCATGGAATTGTTGCACCAAGACGATGAATTTCCTTGGGCAACCGTACTTGGCCATGATCTTCCACAGACCCTCTCTGCCAACAGTGTCAAAGGCCTTGGTCAGGTCGACATAGGTGGAGAACAGATCAGAGTTCTGCTCCTGACATTTCTCCAGCAGCTGCCTGGCAGCGAACACCATGTCGATGGTTCCTCGCTCTTTTCGGAATCCACACTGACTTTCAGGCAGGAGTCCTTGGTCAAGGTGCACTGTGAGGCGGTTGAGCAGGATTCTGGCGAGGATCTTTCCTGCAATAGAAAGCAGGGATATGCCTCTGTGGTTGTCACAAGCCTGTCTACTTCCTTTTCGCTTATATAGATGTATGATGGTGGCATCTTTGAAGTCCTGCGGGATCGTCTCTTGCTTCCATATTAAGAGAAACAGCTCATGGAGCCTTTCAGTCAGGGCTGTTCCCCCCTCCTTGTAGACCTCAGCTGGTATGGCGTCAGAGCCAGGTGCTTTGCCACTGGAGATAAGATAGATTGCTTTCTGGGTCTCGAGCAAGGTTGGTGGGTCATCCAGTGCTTTGTTTGTGGGCACTTGGGGTAGACGATTGATGGCTTCGTCGTTGATTGTCGAAGGGCGATTTAGGACGTCATCGAAATGTTCGACCCATCTCTCCAAGATCTTCTCTTTGTCTGTGATTAGAGTGTTACCGTCTGCGCTGAGGAGGGGGCTTGATCCTGAGGGCGTGGGGCCATATACTTCTTTCAAGGCGTCGTAGAAGTTTTTATAGTCACGCCTGTCTGCATAGCCTTGGATCTCGTCAGCTTTGTTGCCGAGCCAATCGTCCTGCATCTGACGGAGCTTCTGCTGAACAGTCTTGCGTATGTTGTTGAGTGCATCTCTCCTTGCCGTGGACTTGGGGTTATTGATGTATGCTTGGTGAAGGTGGTGTTTCTCATCCAATAACTGCTTGATGTCTTCGGAGTTCTCATCGAACCAGTCCTTATGTTTCCTGGTCTGGGGCCCCAGGGTCTCTGTAGCTGTGGAGTAAATCAGCTCTCTGAGTGATGCCCAGTCTGCCTCCACGCTCTGGTTTCCCGGAGAGGTGGATTTCAAGCACTTTTCCAGAGCATCTACAAAGGACTGTTTGCAGCTGTCGGTATTCAGTTTGGCAACATTAAGCTGTTTCGGGGCCTTCTTCCCTTGCGGGCGTCGTTTAGGCTGAATGCGGATGTTGAGCTTGGTGATGATGAGGCGGTGGTCTGTCCAGCATTCAGCGCCGCACATGGATTTGGTAACTCGTACATCCTGCCTGTCCCTCTTCCTCACGATGACGTAGTCAATAAGATGCCAGTGCTTCGATCGGGGGTGCATCCATGACGTCCGGTTACGAGTGGGGAGGCGGAAGATCGTGTTGGTGATCAGCAGTTCAAGTTCAGCGCAGGTCTGGAGTAAAAGAAGACCGTTGCTGTTGCATTGACCCACTCCATGGTGTCCAAGGACTCCTTCCCAGGCAACGTTGTCCTTGCCAACTCTTGCGTTGAAGTCACCTAGCAAGATGAGTTTGTCCGCCTTTGGAACGTCGGCAATGACAGTGTGAAGTTCTTCGTAAAACTTTGCCTTTACGTCATCTGGATTAGTCATGGTTGGAGCGTAGGCACTGATGATGGTGAGGTGCTTCTTTCCAGCCAGTGGGAGTTTCATGGTCATGAGCCTGTCGTTCACTCCCTTGGGAAGTCCAGCCAGCTTTCCGACAAGAGTTGTCTTAACTGCAAACCCAACGCCTGTCTCACGTCGCTCCTCGCTGGGTCTGCCACTCCAGTAAAATGTGTAACCAGATCCTCTTTCACAGAGCTCTCCTTCTCCCGCGAGCCTGGTCTCGCTCAGGGCTGCGACGTCGATGCCATATCTAGCGAGTTCTTTACCAATCAGGGCTGTTCTCCTCTGAGGTCTGTCTGCATCGTCTCTGTCCAGGAGTGTGCGCACATTCCATGCGCCCAATATGAGAGGAAATATCCTCGTTTTCTTCTTTTTGTTTCGACCGCTGGTATGGGATGGATGACAAAAGTGACTTGCGCGGTGACTTGGATTTAAGTGAGAAGGAGTTGCGCAGTTCGTCGATCTCACTCTCTCGCCCGAGGCCATCTTATCCAGCGGCAGGACTAAGTCGAGACGGCTGGTGATGGAGACGGGTGCAGTGGATGGCCATGACGTCCTGTGTGTCTTGTCATGCCCTTAGCATTATTAATGATAATAACCAAGGCAATGTATTTTAAGTTCCCGAAATTTCGTGAATTATATTACGTAGAAGACATGCACAACAGAGTTAAACTAAGGAATTAATCCTTTTAGAATAAAATAGTCTGAACAAATGGCCATGAGCATCATATTTTTATTGCCGGCTGAAAGGATGTCTATACTTTGCTGTCTACCCCTCTAAAACCATTTTTCTTGGCCCTACTCGGTACTTCAGTTGTTTAAAACCCTTATATTGAATTGTTCATGTTTCATACACAACATCAATGGTCGACCCAAATTTCATTGGTGTGTGTCTAAAAATACCAACTGGTGTGCAAAGTTGCACGACATACATTTAAACTTAACATCCCCGAAAAACATATATTTTCCTTGTCCAAATTTGCCTCGCATTAACTCTAAACTCTGTGTGGCATCGGTCAGTTATCGGCTCGGCCGCACAGACACGTAGTTTAATGAAAAAGAAAAAAATTGAATCAGTTAAATTTTTCATTAAAAAAAAACCTTGTTGATACGTTCTTTATTTCGTTATGATATATGCTAAGTCTTTGGGGTATATCTTAAACTGTTCAAATGTTGCCATGTAAAATTGCCCGCCGAGGTAAATATCATATCTTGTTTTGTTTTTTTTCTATTGTTTATTTTTAATTTAGCTACTTGGTAATATATAATATGAACCTATATAAAGGTATATTCATGATAGAAAAAAAAATGATAACACTAATGACAGGTAATGTTTAGTTTTACAAAGTTTTATCCCTAGTATATTTTTCAAATTTCTATCTAGACATTTAGCAAGATGAGGCATACTTGTATTAAGTATTCAATTAGGCTATTGATCTTCTTGAAAGTTAATTTCACAGTTTCTACTATTACTGCGTTGGCAATCAAGTAAAACAGTTAAATATTATCATTGACAGGGTACTCCTCTACCATCTGCGCACCAGGATTTTATGGAAAAGATTGCGACGCAAGTAAGATAAAGTTTTAATATTCACTTAAAATAACTCTGAAGGTTAATCAATAGAAATATTACATTTATGAGCGGTATTCTATCCACTATAAAATAGTAAATGTAAGAAAACAAAATCAAAAATAGAAATATAACTATCTAACACAATTACGAACTGTTTTTCTGTGTACCACAATTATTAAAAAATTCATGGCAAAACCTTGTATTCCATTTATTTATAACTGTGCTATTTGACACATTGCTGGTAAAAAATTACTTTCTTTGAGGAAACATCTAAAAAATGCAATAATCTTTTATAATCATTAAATATTATCAGTCCACAGTTATGAAATTTGCTCACAAGTTTGTCTACTGTAATTTCAGGATGTCCGACATCATGTTCTCCCCGAATCTGTGACAGGGAAACTGGAGAATGTTTCTACAACCGTAAGTTGTGACAGGGAAAGTGGATCATGTTTCTACAACCGTAAGTTGTGACAGGGAAAGTGGATCATGTTTCTACAAGCGTAAGTTGTGACAGGGAAAGTGGAGCATGTTTCTACAAGCGTAAGTTGTGACAGGGAAAGTGGAGCATGTTTCTACAAGCGTAAGTTGTGACAGGGAAAGTGGAGCATGTTTCTACAAGTTGCTTTACACGTGAAGTTCCAAACGTGTAATACAAAAGGATTATTCAAGTGCAAAATACGTGACCATTATCCAAATATTCGTAATAACTGTAAGCGCATATAAGTAATAAACTAACATTTCATGTTACCCGAAAGCACATACAAGCGGTAAACAAAATTTTTGTGTGATCTGCAAGAACTTGTATGTAACAAAGAAATTATTCATAATATTTGGAAGAACAATCAAAAAAAATTATCACACTTTCATGATACCTGCAAACACACCTAAGTAACACACACACACACAAATTCATGTTAACTGCAAACAAATACAAGTATCAAACCAACTCTTCGTATACATGCAAGCACATATATTCTGAAAAAAATACATTACTGTTATCTTAAAGCACATTGTTGACACCTGCTCATTCAAATAATACACAACAAACACAAAAGCCTACTGTTATCCTTAATACTTCATTTATTTGTTCACAAAAGATGATGCATTACTTGTACCCTTTAAAATCTAAAAGTGTATACTTCGTATATATACATATATATATTTGTACTTTATCTCCTTCAACTGAGGAACTGGCCAAGCGCCTTTTACGAGTGATCTGAGAGAAAAGGAAAGAATGCAATATTACATTATGTAATGTAAACGATGCTTAACTTCTTAACTTGCCCTTTAGTCCATATTCTCTGAAAAGGGAAACACTACTTTACTTTTCTATCGTTTAATAGTTATTTATTTCTATAATAATAATTGCTTTTTTTAAAGTAACATTTTTTTGTTGTAAATTTGAAAACGTTAAATTAAAGTTTATTGATGAAGGTGTTCGATTTCTATAAGATGAACTATTCCTCTTTTTTTTATTAGCTCAGACTAACCCATCAAAATGTTTACATGGTTTCTACGGGAAAGACTGCTCTGAGAGTAAGTAATAACCAAGCTCATTAAATAAATGTTTAATACAGAACTCGTTAAATATTTAGAGAAAAATAAGCACTCTTTATAATTTAGACAATGAAAACAAAGAACATATTTTAAAAATTTTTTTGTTTGCCCTGTCTTTTAGCTGATGAACTTTTAAGTTAATTGAAAATAACAATATTTACTTTTTATCACACATACATTATTTGAAATAGTATTTCTCACCTTTAAATCTTTTACTCGAGTAGTTATGTATCAAATCATTCCTACAAAAATTATTCATCCTAACAAAAGTGCTAAACAAATTCCTTAACCACATATTTTCATTTACACAAATTATGCATTATAATGTCTAAATATATATTCTTATTAATACTAATTTATGCATTATACTTTATACATATTTATAAATTAACTGTGTGTTGGTTTATGAGCTTATAAAATAAGTAACATAAACTATTTAGTAACGTAATAAACAGATTAAAAGACTTGAAATTTCAAGAAGTGGAACCTCTCTACAAATCCCAATAAACTCCATGACTAAACGCAAGGTCTATTTCATATGTAGATTATCTTATTTCCTGTTGAGCCAAGTGATTCAGTGCAGCAATAGTCCCTTGACGATGCATGGCTGTGCGGCTGCGCAGATATTAGACCGATGCCGCGCAGTAGTTAATATTGACAAGCAGCAATTTTTGTAAAATATTGAACAAGAAAGGGATGCTGATAAATTTTTCACACGACGTAACTTTGCACACGAGCCAATAAATCTTACAGGAAAAACTGCGGTTCAGAAAGGCGACAAAAACACGACACCACTATACCTAGTTCTATATCTTACAATAAACAACAGCAATTCGCAAAATAAAAGCCGATCAATCATTTGTGCGGGCGATTGAAGATTATGTAAACCCAGCCCGAGACACGTACTCTCAGAAAATCATGTACCTTTTGGAGACCCCTAAAAAGTGGAAGCTAGCATTTACCTGAAGCTTTACGGGAGTCTTTCATGCGTGTGCAGCATGACTGAATCTCTTGGCTGATCACTCGTGAAAAAACGGCTGCAAGTTCCTAGGTTACCGATTTATTTAGATAAATACTTGGGCTTGTCTAATGATCCAAACATCCCTCTATATAATTCACGAGGAATGCATGACGAATGACCCTCGCTAGGGTCTAGCAATCAAAGTTTATGGTTGGCTATCTTCGTGCGCCTGTCTCGAGACCAACAATGCGTCTTGCATTCACTCCAGTTTTTCTCATTTCTTCGTGCTGCCTTTTTTTTAGCCTGTTCTAGCCACACCCCTTTCTTCGCACTATCTATGATAAGTCTGCGGCATATGCTACGCCACGTATCGTATCTAAGATAAACCCTCTCACCCCTACACAAAGACGACTGATTGTCACACCTCTCTGGATTCTAATTCATGATGTGCTCATTCCAGTGACTAAGAAACAAACAACACTTGTTACATTTGTTTCGGTATGGACTCGTGTCCTCCAACATCATGTTCCTGATACCTGCGATGCCTTTACAAGCTAAGAGTCGTCATCGCAGAAGCATTGCATACCATATAAATGTACGATAGAGCAAACATCACGAAACCACAAATCGTTGACTCTAAATTATAGTGATAAAAATTATGTAACGTCGATAATTTATAAGCTGTTAAATTCAAATAATATAATGTGCTGAAAAGTATTTATTTAAATTTGTTCAAACTCCCGTATAAAAATCTGTTAAAACTCAATTCAAACCACAAGAAGTCGTCACATTTACTTCTGTCTCCATCTCTTATTTCCTCCATGCATTCTTCCCTCTATACTTAAAGGATGTCCGAAGATGTGCAACAATGCGTTCTGCCATAAGGTATCAGGTGACTGTATAAAAGGATGTGTAGCGGGCTATTCAGGATTGCATTGTGATTCAAGTAAGAATGAATTTTTAATTGTAATTAATTTTTTTTAAACGATAAATCAATTATATCTTTATAATATAATATTTTATACATTTCCCTTCTTTGAAATTTTCATTTATTTGAAATACATTACGATAACATACAATTTAATGTCAAAGTTTTTTTTAAAGTAGATATTAAAATATTATAGGATATGCTCTCATATAATAAAATAAAATCAGCTTTATAAGTATATTACATTAAATTATAATAGCAATAATATTCCAGTGTCTCCGGATAGAAAGCTAAGTTACAAATGAAAATATGTAATGTTATAAAGAAACACACACACACACACTTACACGCAGCACACACTAACACTCATGTACAATTATGTGCAGCAATGATAAATTAAAGCTACTATACTTTCACCATCTTTATTGAAAGAAATATTTTTGTTTAAGAAAATATATACATTTAATGTTAATTGGAAACTCGGAAATCAAACTTCGTCTTTTTCATCGAGGCAAACATACATCCGAGATAAAATAAGAATCGTTTTTAATTTGTATAAGGAAAGAGTTTTAAATAGTGACCTCACACAATTAACAGTTGATTTTCTTTCTTTTTTATTATTGTTTGCCTCCCATGTGTACAAAGAATGTTTCAACTGTGGTGGAGACGGCAGCTGTACTCAAAATGATAGGGCGTGTTTATCCCAGTGCATCAAGGGATACACAGGGAGATCTTGTTCAGAAGAAGGTACGAGTAGCTAGGTGTAATGACGTCTTCTTGCTTGATGATGTGTAGTTTTTTGATGTGTTTTTTTTACTACTCTTATATTAACTTTCTTTGTAAGTTTAATCCGAACCGTCCCACTATTTGTTTATAATTTTTTCACGTGCCTACTTCACGCGTTGACGCCGACCGTCATTGTTCACACCCCCTACCGTCCCTGCGCCCAGTTTTAAAACCAGGGAGATAATTGTGTTTCAGTCTGTAAATGTCGCGTTTTAACATAATCACTACTTTTAGTTATGTCTCATATATAAGGGACTAGAAAAATACCCGCTAATTGTAGCGGGAGTGTGCTGACCCTGTATCCAAGTATTAGTTGCTGGTTATTACAATTTTTATTTGCCAAGTTAAATTTCAGATCCATCTATTTAGTTAAAATCTTATGAGAAATAGAGATATGCCATTTTACCGCGTGAGTTGTTTTCACTTAATGCAGTGCCTTTTAACATAACCTTACTATTTAAAAGATATGATTTATTAAATAATGATTCTTGCCGACCATAATAACTAAATTTACAATTTCATTCCCACTTGTACAAAATTAACATAACTTATAGGTTTTCCGAAAGAGCTCTACCACCCTCGTCACTCAAAAATTTAATATATAATTACGAAACTGCATCGTATCACAATTGTAAGTTATATAATATTTGTAACCACGTCTATGAGATAAAGAACATGTGGCACTATCCCTTTAAAAGGCAAAAGCTAATTGACTCATAGCGCAAATAAACAAAATTATAAATGTACTTTCTAAAATACTATTTTTAAAAAAACGGTCGTATTAAAATGATATAAAAAAAATGTGCACACCATATTTAAACATATAGAAAGCTGGCCGCATAAAATAAAGTCTTGTTATAAAGCAAATGTACTGGACCAAAATAACTCTTCATTTTGACGTATTCATAATCGTCTAAACAGGGAAATAATATTTAACATTTTTATGTCTCTATATTTTACGATTTATATTTACGGTTTATAAGCAATGTGTATAATTTCAAAAAGGAATCTTTTTTTTTGTTCCCTATTTCGGATAAGGCATCATATTTTGTAAATAATATTCAATGCACACACATACACCAGATTTTATATCTGAAAAATAAAATACATTAAAAAAAAAGATTCAACCGTCTGTTAATAAGTGCATCTTAAAAATGATTTAAAGGCCATTTTATAAATGTCCTAATGCTCACCATTCCACCCATTCACCACCACCCCCCCACAACCCCACCCCCCACCCCCCCAACACCCAGACCCCCAACCCCCCACCCTACCCCAAATACCCCACTAATAACTATCCTAACACACCAATACACTATACCCACACCACCTAAAATAAACCCTAAAACACTCTTACTATAAACAAATCCCAATTCCCACCCCAAACAACAAACATACCCCCCCCACCCCCCCCACCCAACCCCCCCCACCACAACCCCTCCCCCCCCAACCACAACCAACACCACCACACCATCACACCAAACCACCCCACCAACCAACCCCCCCCACCACACACACCAACACCACCACCCCACCACCTTATCCACACCCTCCACCACAACCCTCAACCCCATAACCCCCCAACCTCAAACACACCACCCCCACCACCCCCCAAACCCCCCCACCCTCCTACAACCCCCCCAAATCACCCCAAACCATCCTATAACATCCCCCCCTAACCAACCACATCCAATCCCTCCAATCCACATAAAAACATAACCAACCAAATACAACCTCCACTCCACTTCCCAAACACCCCAATCCAAAACCACCAAAAACCTCATCCCAACAACCCCTCCTTAATCCACAAAAAAAAACCAAAAACAAAAACATATCTCACACCACATATTATATATATCTATTCCCCTATTGCCCACACCAAACCCCCAACAATATCCAAACAGATATATAGCTTCCCCCCCCCCCCCCTCAAAAAAATCCCAACACCCAATAACACCCTACCCACACCCACCTACACCACACTTCTCCCACACCATAACCCACAAACAAACCCATAAACTCCCCCACATTACAACCCAACCCCCATCCTCTAACAATATTACCCCTACCCAATTAACACCCCCTCCCCAAACAAACACATCCTTCCTAAACACAAATAAAACCCACATTATATCCAAAAAAATCAACCCCCCAAACCACTCACCCTAAAAAACCACTACAAAAATCACCTAACCACATAAATAAAAAATAAAACAAATCTCCACTTCTACCAAACTCAAAAATCAAAAACTTCTATAATACTCCACAATAACCCAAACACACAACTCTATTTAACCCACAAAAACTAAACACACAACCAAAGTTCAAGCTGCAGTTTCTCGTACATAAAACACAACACCCCCCACCCCCCCACCTCTCACCCCCCTCTCCCCCCCCCGCCCCCCCCCCCCCCCGCCCCCCCCGCCCCCCACACCGCCTCGCGCGCGCGTTAGCTCCTCCTACTGAAAATATGAGATCCTCTTGTACAGTAAATTAAACATAGAGGATGTGATGCACAAGTGATGAGTATAGATATATTGTTATTATGGTCGGCAAGAATCATTATTTAATAAATCATATCTTTTAAATAGTAAGGTTATGTTAAAAGGCACTGCATTAAGTGAAAACAACTCACGCGGTAAAATGGCATATCTCTATTTCTCATAAGATTTTAACTAAATAGATGGATCTGAAATTTAACTTGGCAAATAAAAATTGTAATAACCAGCAACTAATACTTGGATACAGGGTCAGCACACTCCCGCTACAATTAGCGGGTATTTTTCTAGTCCCTTATATATGAGACATAACTAAAAGTAGTGATTATGTTAAAACGCGACATTTACAGACTGAAACACAATTATCTCCCCTGGTTTTAAAACTGGGCGCAGGGACGGTAGGGGGTGTGAACAATGACGGTCGGCGTCAACGCGTGAAGTAGGCACGTGAAAAAATTATAAACAAATAGTGGGACGGTTCGGATTAAACTTACAAAGAAAGTTAATATAAGAGTAGTAAAAAAAACACATCAAAAAACTACACATCATCAAGCAAGAAGACGTCATTACACCTAGCTACTCGTACCTTCTTCTGAACAAGATCTCCCTGTGTATCCCTTGATGCACTGGGATAAACACGCCCTATCATTTTGAGTACAGCTGCCGTCTCCACCACAGTTGAAACATTCTTTGTACACATGGGAGGCAAACAATAATAAAAAAAGAAAGAAAATCAACTGTTAATTGTGTGAGGTCACTATTTAAAACTCTTTCCTTATACAAATTAAAAACGATTCTTATTTTATCTCGGATGTATGTTTGCCTCGATGAAAAAGACGAAGTTTGATTTCCGAGTTTCCAATTAACATTAAATGTATATATTTTCTTAAACAAAAATATTTCTTTCAATAAAGATGGTGAAAGTATAGTAGCTTTAATTTATCATTGCTGCACATAATTGTACATGAGTGTTAGTGTGTGCTGCGTGTAAGTGTGTGTGTGTGTGTTTCTTTATAACATTACATATTTTCATTTGTAACTTAGCTTTCTATCCGGAGACACTGGAATATTATTGCTATTATAATTTAATGTAATATACTTATAAAGCTGATTTTATTTTATTATATGAGAGCATATCCTATAATATTTTAATATCTACTTTAAAAAAAACTTTGACATTAAATTGTATGTTATCGTAATGTATTTCAAATAAATGAAAATTTCAAAGAAGGGAAATGTATAAAATATTATATTATAAAGATATAATTGATTTATCGTTTAAAAAAAATTAATTACAATTAAAAATTCATTCTTACTTGAATCACAATGCAATCCTGAATAGCCCGCTACACATCCTTTTATACAGTCACCTGATACCTTATGGCAGAACGCATTGTTGCACATCTTCGGACATCCTTTAAGTATAGAGGGAAGAATGCATGGAGGAAATAAGAGATGGAGACAGAAGTAAATGTGACGACTTCTTGTGGTTTGAATTGAGTTTTAACAGATTTTTATACGGGAGTTTGAACAAATTTAAATAAATACTTTTCAGCACATTATATTATTTGAATTTAACAGCTTATAAATTATCGACGTTACATAATTTTTATCACTATAATTTAGAGTCAACGATTTGTGGTTTCGTGATGTTTGCTCTATCGTACATTTATATGGTATGCAATGCTTCTGCGATGACGACTCTTAGCTTGTAAAGGCATCGCAGGTATCAGGAACATGATGTTGGAGGACACGAGTCCATACCGAAACAAATGTAACAAGTGTTGTTTGTTTCTTAGTCACTGGAATGAGCACATCATGAATTAGAATCCAGAGAGGTGTGACAATCAGTCGTCTTTGTGTAGGGGTGAGAGGGTTTATCTTAGATACGATACGTGGCGTAGCATATGCCGCAGACTTATCATAGATAGTGCGAAGAAAGGGGTGTGGCTAGAACAGGCTAAAAAAAAGGCAGCACGAAGAAATGAGAAAAACTGGAGTGAATGCAAGACGCATTGTTGGTCTCGAGACAGGCGCACGAAGATAGCCAACCATAAACTTTGATTGCTAGACCCTAGCGAGGGTCATTCGTCATGCATTCCTCGTGAATTATATAGAGGGATGTTTGGATCATTAGACAAGCCCAAGTATTTATCTAAATAAATCGGTAACCTAGGAACTTGCAGCCGTTTTTTCACGAGTGATCAGCCAAGAGATTCAGTCATGCTGCACACGCATGAAAGACTCCCGTAAAGCTTCAGGTAAATGCTAGCTTCCACTTTTTAGGGGTCTCCAAAAGGTACATGATTTTCTGAGAGTACGTGTCTCGGGCTGGGTTTACATAATCTTCAATCGCCCGCACAAATGATTGATCGGCTTTTATTTTGCGAATTGCTGTTGTTTATTGTAAGATATAGAACTAGGTATAGTGGTGTCGTGTTTTTGTCGCCTTTCTGAACCGCAGTTTTTCCTGTAAGATTTATTGGCTCGTGTGCAAAGTTACGTCGTGTGAAAAATTTATCAGCATCCCTTTCTTGTTCAATATTTTACAAAAATTGCTGCTTGTCAATATTAACTACTGCGCGGCATCGGTCTAATATCTGCGCAGCCGCACAGCCATGCATCGTCAAGGGACTATTGCTGCACTGAATCACTTGGCTCAACAGGAAATAAGATAATCTACATATGAAATAGACCTTGCGTTTAGTCATGGAGTTTATTGGGATTTGTAGAGAGGTTCCACTTCTTGAAATTTCAAGTCTTTTAATCTGTTTATTACGTTACTAAATAGTTTATGTTACTTATTTTATAAGCTCATAAACCAACACACAGTTAATTTATAAATATGTATAAAGTATAATGCATAAATTAGTATTAATAAGAATATATATTTAGACATTATAATGCATAATTTGTGTAAATGAAAATATGTGGTTAAGGAATTTGTTTAGCACTTTTGTTAGGATGAATAATTTTTGTAGGAATGATTTGATACATAACTACTCGAGTAAAAGATTTAAAGGTGAGAAATACTATTTCAAATAATGTATGTGTGATAAAAAGTAAATATTGTTATTTTCAATTAACTTAAAAGTTCATCAGCTAAAAGACAGGGCAAACAAAAAAATTTTTAAAATATGTTCTTTGTTTTCATTGTCTAAATTATAAAGAGTGCTTATTTTTCTCTAAATATTTAACGAGTTCTGTATTAAACATTTATTTAATGAGCTTGGTTATTACTTACTCTCAGAGCAGTCTTTCCCGTAGAAACCATGTAAACATTTTGATGGGTTAGTCTGAGCTAATAAAAAAAAGAGGAATAGTTCATCTTATAGAAATCGAACACCTTCATCAATAAACTTTAATTTAACGTTTTCAAATTTACAACAAAAAAATGTTACTTTAAAAAAAGCAATTATTATTATAGAAATAAATAACTATTAAACGATAGAAAAGTAAAGTAGTGTTTCCCTTTTCAGAGAATATGGACTAAAGGGCAAGTTAAGAAGTTAAGCATCGTTTACATTACATAATGTAATATTGCATTCTTTCCTTTTCTCTCAGATCACTCGTAAAAGGCGCTTGGCCAGTTCCTCAGTTGAAGGAGATAAAGTACAAATATATATATGTATATATACGAAGTATACACTTTTAGATTTTAAAGGGTACAAGTAATGCATCATCTTTTGTGAACAAATAAATGAAGTATTAAGGATAACAGTAGGCTTTTGTGTTTGTTGTGTATTATTTGAATGAGCAGGTGTCAACAATGTGCTTTAAGATAACAGTAATGTATTTTTTTCAGAATATATGTGCTTGCATGTATACGAAGAGTTGGTTTGATACTTGTATTTGTTTGCAGTTAACATGAATTTGTGTGTGTGTGTGTTACTTAGGTGTGTTTGCAGGTATCATGAAAGTGTGATAATTTTTTTTGATTGTTCTTCCAAATATTATGAATAATTTCTTTGTTACATACAAGTTCTTGCAGATCACACAAAAATTTTGTTTACCGCTTGTATGTGCTTTCGGGTAACATGAAATGTTAGTTTATTACTTATATGCGCTTACAGTTATTACGAATATTTGGATAATGGTCACGTATTTTGCACTTGAATAATCCTTTTGTATTACACGTTTGGAACTTCACGTGTAAAGCAACTTGTAGAAACATGCTCCACTTTCCCTGTCACAACTTACGCTTGTAGAAACATGCTCCACTTTCCCTGTCACAACTTACGCTTGTAGAAACATGCTCCACTTTCCCTGTCACAACTTACGCTTGTAGAAACATGATCCACTTTCCCTGTCACAACTTACGGTTGTAGAAACATGATCCACTTTCCCTGTCACAACTTACGGTTGTAGAAACATTCTCCAGTTTCCCTGTCACAGATTCGGGGAGAACATGATGTCGGACATCCTGAAATTACAGTAGACAAACTTGTGAGCAAATTTCATAACTGTGGACTGATAATATTTAATGATTATAAAAGATTATTGCATTTTTTAGATGTTTCCTCAAAGAAAGTAATTTTTTACCAGCAATGTGTCAAATAGCACAGTTATAAATAAATGGAATACAAGGTTTTGCCATGAATTTTTTAATAATTGTGGTACACAGAAAAACAGTTCGTAATTGTGTTAGATAGTTATATTTCTATTTTTGATTTTGTTTTCTTACATTTACTATTTTATAGTGGATAGAATACCGCTCATAAATGTAATATTTCTATTGATTAACCTTCAGAGTTATTTTAAGTGAATATTAAAACTTTATCTTACTTGCGTCGCAATCTTTTCCATAAAATCCTGGTGCGCAGATGGTAGAGGAGTACCCTGTCAATGATAATATTTAACTGTTTTACTTGATTGCCAACGCAGTAATAGTAGAAACTGTGAAATTAACTTTCAAGAAGATCAATAGCCTAATTGAATACTTAATACAAGTATGCCTCATCTTGCTAAATGTCTAGATAGAAATTTGAAAAATATACTAGGGATAAAACTTTGTAAAACTAAACATTACCTGTCATTAGTGTTATCATTTTTTTTTCTATCATGAATATACCTTTATATAGGTTCATATTATATATTACCAAGTAGCTAAATTAAAAATAAACAATAGAAAAAAAACAAAACAAGATATGATATTTACCTCGGCGGGCAATTTTACATGGCAACATTTGAACAGTTTAAGATATACCCCAAAGACTTAGCATATATCATAACGAAATAAAGAACGTATCAACAAGGTTTTTTTTTAATGAAAAATTTAACTGATTCAATTTTTTTCTTTTTCATTAAACTACGTGTCTGTGCGGCCGAGCCGATAACTGACCGATGCCACACAGAGTTTAGAGTTAATGCGAGGCAAATTTGGACAAGGAAAATATATGTTTTTCGGGGATGTTAAGTTTAAATGTATGTCGTGCAACTTTGCACACCAGTTGGTATTTTTAGACACACACCAATGAAATTTGGGTCGACCATTGATGTTGTGTATGAAACATGAACAATTCAATATAAGGGTTTTAAACAACTGAAGTACCGAGTAGGGCCAAGAAAAATGGTTTTAGAGGGGTAGACAGCAAAGTATAGACATCCTTTCAGCCGGCAATAAAAATATGATGCTCATGGCCATTTGTTCAGACTATTTTATTCTAAAAGGATTAATTCCTTAGTTTAACTCTGTTGTGCATGTCTTCTACGTAATATAATTCACGAAATTTCGGGAACTTAAAATACATTGCCTTGGTTATTATCNNNNCTAAGAGCAATTGTGCTCGGAACATTTTTGTTTAACAATATTTGCGATTCTCCTACGTAGCGTTTCGGGCAGAGTTCGTAAGAAGATGTAATAACGTTCCAGTTATTAAACAGAAAAAAAGGAAAGTCCCCTTTCAGACCATGATAGCCATTGGGCGAATGAAGCAGCGTTCGTTCGTTTCTATAGTAACATCGTTGAAGGGAGTGTGTGGCTAGCACAATGCCCAGACACTTTAACTCTAACCTAACTAATGGCATATACCCATTTTGACCCAGGGGGCCTCGGTGACACCCATTAGCCTAGCGAAATAGTCCCTTCCGTCACCGAGTCTCGGTCCGCCGCTCATCTCATTAAACAGATGACCGCCTGTGTATGCGAAGTGCCTCTCAGAAGATTGATGTGGTGAACCTGAGTGGCCATGGGTAGGGGCTTTTAGTGCTGTGTAAACATCGTATAATACCAAGATATGACTGTGTGGAGATGTGAACCATTTTTGTCCCATTTAGATGGGAAAACTATAAATAAATTATTGTTGTAACACTTACGTTTGAATAAACATTTGCCATTTTTTCTGAATACATTTTTTAGCTGAACAGTTATAAGGACACTCTGAAATTTCAAATAAAAAAATTTTGTATTACACATTTTCTATTGCATTAAAGTTATAATATATTTTCATATATATTAAGTTATCTTTGATAATAAAACTATATGATTAAAAAACTGTAAATTGAAAAAAAAATCAAGCCTAAGACAAAACATATATATTTAATATTAAGCCATCATTAAGTAAAATGAAAATTCATTTTAGAGATAGATGACTGTGATATGTCAAACATAATAAGGTTGAATTAAGTAACAGTATGTTTATCGCGTACTTTCATTGCATCTATCGCCGAAGTAACCATCCACGCATCCCTTGGTACATACACCCATCTTCAGGTCACATGACTGACCATCGACACAATTGGAAGGACATTCTAAAAATTCATTTTAAATCAAACATATAAATATATTTTTAGAAGGTGGATATAGGGGAGACATGTGTTTCTATGTGTATTAGTCTTTCGATCTGCATGGCTAAATTGTGTGTCTCCGAACGTCCGTATGTCTTACATTTTATCTACCTACCTGCCTACCTACCTACACAACTGTCTGTCTCTCTGTCTGCCCTGTCCTGTCCTGTCTATCTGTAGGTCTGTCTATGATGTTCTGAACTATCCTGTATATAATATGTTTATCAATCTATCTATTTGTATACCAATTCATTCATCCATCAATCCATGTAAATTTAACTTTCTATATTACTTAACTATTTCAATCATTACCATGCTTTTCTAGGTATCTTTAGATTCATGCATTTCCTTTGAATGACTTTTAATTATTTATTAAATCAATTTGATGTGATTTCTTTTGTATTTCTTCATTTGAACTGATGAAGGCATTTTCCGAAAAGAAACTATTCATATTATTTTTATTTCAACCTATGATTTTGTTTCATTTAGACAATTTATGAGTTTTTTCTTCAAATCTTTGTCAAGCTATTGTTACTCTACAATTATTGATAAAATTATTTTTAATTTAAAAGAAAAATAATTTGATAGTTAGACGTGTTTTTTTTTCAGACGTTTACATTTCCTCCTGATTGATGAAAACAAAAATCAGACTATACAAGGTATGATTTGTAGAAATATCTCAGATGAAAATTGTCATTCATACAAATACATAGACACAAGTCGTTCCCTTGGTTACACAATTGACCTGGAGAGGGGGCATATGGTGTATGGGCAGCAGCTAATTCTCCATAATACCCGCCTAATCTCGCATCTCCTCTAAGGTCTCTCGAGACGGAAGGATGCCGATGACGATTTAGAAGCTTATCTTTATGATACATGATTTACTAGGACAAGAAGAGTAAGTTATTAGATACAATGACATGCTCCTATTGGATAGTAAATAAGTTCATGATTTACCTGAGAATGACATTGAACTTTGTGTTATGTCAGGTCGTGAAACGTTCCCTTCTTGTTCATTTACTTGCTTTACATCTGCAAAACAAAACACGAGTAAAGAATATCACTTGTGCCTTTAAAAATGTCTGCAGACCTTAATGACGGGATTTAGTTAAGGGAATTATTGACATTTTATTTTTTATTTTTAAAAATGTATTTACATAATCTTATCTATCAATTAACATTAAATATGCAAAACGATGGTAATTTAAAAATTGTTTTAAAAAATAAAAAAATATATATAAAGAACAATATGTACGGATATATATATATATAAAAAGTGTTCCTTACTATGTCGATTTTTCGCTGTTCTACTTTTTTCTGGTGTTTTTCCTTAAAAAGACGTTACTCTCCCTAATTTTTTTTCCTGTAGTCTAAAACTCCAATTAAAATTTATTTGTTTTATAGTTTGTGTTATCTGATATATAATAGACTAGACTCACCCATATCGTTGCACAGAGGTCTAAAGCTCCCATTGCAATGCACATTCAGCAGAGTGTTTTCACTGACATTCACAACGGTACAACGTCGCCCACTAATAGGGTAACCAGAGGACCACTGGATGCCTTGTACTTGGATGTCAGTGCCCAGCCACGTGAACCCATCGTCTTCATTCGAGCCAATGGCTGCTAACCAAACTTGTAACGCAATTCAATTATTAAAAAAAAGCAATAAATGCATTTTTTTCTTATCTAGTATATTTTTATCTTAAATTGGGTGACATGCAATATTTAGTATCATTTAGAAATGTTAATAATTTTTTGTTTAATTTATTGAGATTGAATACTAATTTTTTTTCCCTTAGAATTAAAAAAAGAACATTTAATTTTTTAATTAAAAAAATAAATTAACTAATAATACATTTTTAAAACAAACGTTATACCAATAAATTTTGAAAAAAATATACTTATACAATTTTTAAAAAATTAGATAAAAAACAAACATTAAAAAGCCGCTATTTATATATATAATAGTTATATGATATCTAATACAAAGAAAAAATTAATAATAACAATATACAAATTAACAAAAAAAAATTTTTTTAAATGAGTAATGTTATTGAGCTATATTATAATAACTATTAATTATCAACATTTTCTTAAACTTAAAAAAAATGAAAATAAGCACATTGCATAAATATAACTTACACAAATCCATTCCGAAAACGTCTTCCGTCAACAGTGAAAGATGCTGAATATTTTCCCCTTTGTTAAACGACGTAAGAGTCATCCCAGTTTGGTTTTCGCATCTTTTCTTTTAGAAATATAAATAACATCGATTTGGTGTAGTTTTTTCCGAACTTTTGCCAATTGGTTTCCGTTAGCTAAATTACTGGTTGCTTAGAAATACTTTGTTTCTTTATTTATACTTTTTTTCTTATAAATTGGTGAGAAATATATTGCTTAAAACAATTTTTTTTAAAAATTACTTGCATTTCAATAGCATAAATACTCTTTTTAAAAATGAAATAATTACTTCGTCATCAAAATCTATGGATTAAAGGCAAATTTGATAATGTTACATTTCCATGCCTAAACTAATTCATAAACTATTTCATTCATGAAACACTACATACATTAGCCATATCCCATGTGGTGACGTCAACATACGAGTAACAAGTCTTCTCCACTAGCTGCATGCCGCTCCCATTACAAGGGGCCCCAAAAAACTAAGTAAATAAAATTCAAATTGAAATTAAGCAAGCAAAACTATTAAATGTGAAGCGACCAAACGTTTGGATACAAACACTGTAATATATATGTATATATATATATCTCTATATATATAAGACGCATTTGTTGTCTGTCCGTCGTCTGTCTGTTCCCTTATAACTCAAGATCCAGACAACCAAATAACGTGAAATTTGGTACACGTACACAAAATTATACCGGAAAGGTTATTAAACAGGTTTCGTTCCATATATATAAGATACTGGGGGCTGGGGGCCCAAAATGTAGTTTTTCCCTATATGAGCTATATAAAATAAAAATTATTGAAAATTAAGACGTAAAAATATTAAACATTTTGGTGTCGAGATTAACAAGATGGCGTTTATTGCCATAAAATAATGTGATGTGACGTCATAGTTTGAGTTCATATTAATTTGTAAATAGGAAACAAAGTGAAAAGAGCAGTTATTATTTTAATTGTTAATATACCGCTGTGGGTGTGCGTTTAAGTATTTGTGTGCACATGTGTGAATCAGTGAGTGTGTGTGTTTTTTGTTGTGAACTAAATGTTATGAAATGGTTTATTTATATGTCTGTTAATGTTGCGCCTCTAACAAGATTACGTATATATTTTTATAAAATTTGTTTGCAAATTACATATTTTTTTACTTTACACTGTTTCTTTTTTGTATATTCTATATGTATTTTATCCAGTCGTCCGATCAAGCTTTTTCCTTTTATCGGCGAGGGTAGGAGTCAATAATATCGTCCATCCCTGGGTGGCATAAACACTGTAGCTAAGCAACTGTGTTTATACTTTTTGCATAACTTAAACGAAACCAGCAGGGCACATTTTAAGCTCAAACATTGCGTTTCGAAATGTTTCTTTAAAACAAATAAACCCCATACAACAGAAAAATGAATTATATAAATTATCACTTACTGGGGGCGGGGCCAAAATGTATTTTTTTTCCGTATATTTAAAACTGACTCAAAACTAATTCTCCAACCTCCCGTGAGGGTAGAAGCATGAAACTTTTGGGAACTTGCCAAATACACTATTATGACGATAATTGGTGAAAAATAATGTAAACATTTCCACTCATGGGTGGCCGGGTGCCCCAAAACCGGTTTTTCCTTATATGGGCTATATAAAACTGAATCAACACCAATTCCTCATATTCCCGAGTAGGTAGAAGCATGAAAATTTGGAAAGTCGTTGAGTACCCTCCCGCAATGGTAACAGTCGAAAAAAGTATAAAGTTATCACTAACTGGGTAGGGGGGTGGGCGGGGGCCCAAACGTAGTTTTTTCTTAAATGAGCTATATAAATCAGGCTCATCATTAAATCTCCTATTTCCTGTGTAGGTAGAAGCATGAAACTTTGTGAAGTTGTTATATACCCTCCCAAAATGGTAACTGGCGAAACATTAATAAAAATTATCACTCACTGGGTGGTCAGAGGCCTGAATGTAGTTTTTTTTCATATATCAAACTGACTCATCAATAATTCTCCAAATTACCATGTAAGTAGAAGAATGAAACTTTTGGAAGATTTTGAGTACCCTCGCGCGATGGTAACATGCGAAAAAAATATATAAAATTATTACTCACTAGGGGGCCTTGGGCCAAAATGTAGGTATTTTCCTAATATGAGCTATATAAAACAGACTAATCATTAAATATCCAACTTCCCGTGTAAATAGGAGCATGAAACTTTGGGAAGTTGTTGAGTACTCTCCCGCAATGATAACATACGAAAAAAAAATATATAAAATCCAGGCAGATCAGGTCCGCCACAGAGTTCCCAGAGCAGCTGAAACAGCTGAGCAAAGAAACTCCAGGCATGTGCTGTTCCAGTGGTAAAGTCAAACTGCCCCCAATTCTAAAGCCACCAGAACCATTGTGCATTCTGTTGAATGGTGAAACTGCACAATCAAAGGACTTTGTGAAACTTATTAGACTATTCAATAATATGTTTGCCGTGACTTCCTTCAAGTCTAATGTTGTCGTGAATAACGGGTGGACACCAACATTCAAGGTCCAAGGCCAAGTGTACCACCATGCTGGACCTCTTCATCCAGTCAATGCTGTAGACAGCAAATATCTCCAGATTTACTTCTTGGGAGAAGATGAGCAAGTGCAAAGACGACTGGATTTGCTTGACAGTCCTGTTGACAGAAACATTGTCCTCAAACTGCAAAGAATGCTGCATCAGCATAACAGCTATGTGAGGTCATTTAAAATGGCTGCTGAGATTATGGATAACACTCAAGTGGACTACAAAATCAAAATTTCCGGCAAAGCACCATTAAAGGAACACAAAGGCAGATTCAATGCACCATCTGTTAGTGAAGTGGCATCATGATTGCTGGAGAGCTAGGTGATCGTAGAGACATTGTGCTGCATTCAAGAAGTTGCTCACAAATGCCACTTCAAAGGATTCAAGACACTCACAGGTCATATGATCCACTTCAGTATCCTCTGCTATTTGTTAGAGGAGAAGATGGCTATGATTTGAACATAAAAGATGTAAACAAGGCCACAAGCAATGACTACTATGCATATCGCATGATGCAAAGAGTCAACGAATTTAATACACTCCTCAGATGCCCGCGCCTTTTCCAGCAATACATAGTGGATATGTATGCTAAGGTTGAGAATGAGAGATTGCGTTTCATCAGACTCAACCAAACAAAACTTAGAGCTGAGGACTATGGTGTACTATTAGAGGCAGTAAGGAATGACAACAATGTGACTTCTGAAAATCTTGGCAAATTAGTGGTGCTGCCTTCATCCTTCAGTGGAGGGCCCCGTTACATGCATGAATATGCACAGGATGGAATGACCTATGTACGTCATAGAAACACAAGCATCAAGTAGATTTGCAATTATGTTACCAAGGGAAGTGATGCAGCCATGTTTACTGTTGCAAATGAAATGCCGAACAGGCTTGATGGGGTTACCAATTAATTATCAACAAGGACGATACATTAGTAGCAGTGAGGCAGTGTGGCGCCTGCTTAACTTTCCCATCCATCAAAGGTATCCAACAGTTGTTCACTTGGCAGTACATCTTGAAGGAGGCCAAGGAGTATACTATAAACCGGTTTATAAGACGCATTTGTTGTCTGTCCGTCGTCTGTCTGTTCCCTTATAACTCAAGATCCAGACAACCAAATAACGTGAAATTTGGTACACGTACACAAAATTATACCGGAAAGGTTATTAAACAGGTTTCGTTCCATATATATAAGATACTGGGGGCTGGGGGCCCAAAATGTAGTTTTTCCCTATATGAGCTATATAAAATAAAAATTATTGAAAATTAAGACGTAAAAATATTAAACATTTTGGTGTCGAGATTAACAAGATGGCGTTTATTGCCATAAAATAATGTGATGTGACGTCATAGTTTGAGTTCATATTAATTTGTAAATAGGAAACAAAGTGAAAAGAGCAGTTATTATTTTAATTGTTAATATACCGCTGTGGGTGTGCGTTTAAGTATTTGTGTGCACATGTGTGAATCAGTGAGTGTGTGTGTTTTTTGTTGTGAACTAAATGTTATGAAATGGTTTATTTTTATGTCTGTTAATGTTGCGCCTCTAACAAGATTACGTATATATTTTTATAAAATTTGTTTGCAAATTACATATTTTTTTACTTTACACTGTTTCTTTTTTGTATATTCTATATGTATTTTATCCAGTCGTCCGATCAAGCTTTTTCCTTTTATCGGCGAGGGTAGGAGTCAATAATATCGTCCATCCCTGGGTGGCATAAACACTGTAGCTAAGCAACTGTGTTTATACTTTTTGCATAACTTAAACGAAACCAGCAGGGCACATTTTAAGCTCAAACATTGCGTTTCGAAATGTTTCTTTAAAACAAATAAACCCCATACAACAGAAAAATGAATTATATAAATTATCACTTACTGGGGGCGGGGCCAAAATGTATTTTTTTTCCGTATATTTAAAACTGACTCAAAACTAATTCTCCAACCTCCCGTGAGGGTAGAAGCATGAAACTTTTGGGAACTTGCCAAATACACTATTATGACGATAATTGGTGAAAAATAATGTAAACATTTCCACTCATGGGTGGCCGGGTGCCCCAAAACCGGTTTTTCCTTATATGGGCTATATAAAACTGAATCAACACCAATTCCTCATATTCCCGAGTAGGTAGAAGCATGAAAATTTGGAAAGTCGTTGAGTACCCTCCCGCAATGGTAACAGTCGAAAAAAGTATAAAGTTATCACTAACTGGGTAGGGGGGTGGGCGGGGGCCCAAACGTAGTTTTTTCTTAAATGAGCTATATAAATCAGGCTCATCATTAAATCTCCTATTTCCTGTGTAGGTAGAAGCATGAAACTTTGTGAAGTTGTTATATACCCTCCCAAAATGGTAACTGGCGAAACATTAATAAAAATTATCACTCACTGGGTGGTCAGAGGCCTGAATGTAGTTTTTTTTCATATATCAAACTGACTCATCAATAATTCTCCAAATTACCATGTAAGTAGAAGAATGAAACTTTTGGAAGATTTTGAGTACCCTCGCGCGATGGTAACATGCGAAAAAAATATATAAAATTATTACTCACTAGGGGGCCTTGGGCCAAAATGTAGGTATTTTCCTAATATGAGCTATATAAAACAGACTAATCATTAAATATCCAACTTCCCGTGTAAATAGGAGCATGAAACTTTGGGAAGTTGTTGAGTACTCTCCCGCAATGATAACATACGAAAAAAAAATATATAAAATCCAGGCAGATCAGGTCCGCCACAGAGTTCCCAGAGCAGCTGAAACAGCTGAGCAAAGAAACTCCAGGCATGTGCTGTTCCAGTGGTAAAGTCAAACTGCCCCCAATTCTAAAGCCACCAGAACCATTGTGCATTCTGTTGAATGGTGAAACTGCACAATCAAAGGACTTTGTGAAACTTATTAGACTATTCAATAATATGTTTGCCGTGACTTCCTTCAAGTCTAATGTTGTCGTGAATAACGGGTGGACACCAACATTCAAGGTCCAAGGCCAAGTGTACCACCATGCTGGACCTCTTCATCCAGTCAATGCTGTAGACAGCAAATATCTCCAGATTTACTTCTTGGGAGAAGATGAGCAAGTGCAAAGACGACTGGATTTGCTTGACAGTCCTGTTGACAGAAACATTGTCCTCAAACTGCAAAGAATGCTGCATCAGCATAACAGCTATGTGAGGTCATTTAAAATGGCTGCTGAGATTATGGATAACACTCAAGTGGACTACAAAATCAAAATTTCCGGCAAAGCACCATTAAAGGAACACAAAGGCAGATTCAATGCACCATCTGTTAGTGAAGTGGCATCATGATTGCTGGAGAGCTAGGTGATCGTAGAGACATTGTGCTGCATTCAAGAAGTTGCTCACAAATGCCACTTCAAAGGATTCAAGACACTCACAGGTCATATGATCCACTTCAGTATCCTCTGCTATTTGTTAGAGGAGAAGATGGCTATGATTTGAACATAAAAGATGTAAACAAGGCCACAAGCAATGACTACTATGCATATCGCATGATGCAAAGAGTCAACGAATTTAATACACTCCTCAGATGCCCGCGCCTTTTCCAGCAATACATAGTGGATATGTATGCTAAGGTTGAGAATGAGAGATTGCGTTTCATCAGACTCAACCAAACAAAACTTAGAGCTGAGGACTATGGTGTACTATTAGAGGCAGTAAGGAATGACAACAATGTGACTTCTGAAAATCTTGGCAAATTAGTGGTGCTGCCTTCATCCTTCAGTGGAGGGCCCCGTTACATGCATGAATATGCACAGGATGGAATGACCTATGTACGTCATAGAAACACAAGCATCAAGTAGATTTGCAATTATGTTACCAAGGGAAGTGATGCAGCCATGTTTACTGTTGCAAATGAAATGCCGAACAGGCTTGATGGGGTTACCAATTAATTATCAACAAGGACGATACATTAGTAGCAGTGAGGCAGTGTGGCGCCTGCTTAACTTTCCCATCCATCAAAGGTATCCAACAGTTGTTCACTTGGCAGTACATCTTGAAGGAGGCCAAGGAGTATACTATAAACCAGGACAGCCAACAGCACATTTGACAGACACTCCAACAAAGACTACATTAACAGCGTTTTTTGATCTCTGCAAAACAGATCCTCTTGCAAAAACATTGCTGTATTCTGAAGTGCCTAGACATTTTCGCTGGGATGCCAGTCAAAAGGTCTGGCAAATCCGAAAAAAGGTATACCTCTTGCAGACTTCCCGAGATATGTGACAGACAATGCCTTGGGAAGAGTGTACACTGTGCATCCTCACAACAGAGAAGCATTTCACATGCGCCTCCTGCTGCACCATATTCGGGGACCTATTTCATTTGAAGATCTCAAAACTGTTATTGTGAAAGATGAGGATGGTGACATCCTTGAAATTAAGCCATGCAGCACATACACTGTTAAATGTACCATTTTATAGCATGCAAGTAAACAGTTAGTTGTGTACGCTTCTACAGAAAACCTTATTTTAAACCCGGGCGAAGCCGGGTACTTGCCCCTAGTATATATATATATCTCTATATATAAGCCCCATTTGTTGTCTGTCTGTTCCCTAATAACTCAAGATCCAGACAACCAAATAACGTGAAATTTGGTACACGTACACAAAATTATACCGGAAAGGTTATTAAACAGGTTTCGTTCCTTATATATAAGATACTGGGGCCCGGGGGCCCAAAATGTAGTTTTTCCCTATATGAGCTATATAAAATAAAAATTATTGAAAATTAAGACGTAAAATAATGACGCAAATTAATAAACATTTGGTGTCGAGATTAACAAGAAGGCGATTATCGCCATAAAATAATTTTTTTGTTGTTGTTGCTTTTGTTGTTGCTTTGTTGTTGTTGCTTTGTTGTTGTTGCTGTTGTTGTTGTAGTTGTTGTTTCGTTGTTGTTTTGTTGTTGCTTTGTTATTGTTTTGTTGTTGATGTTTTTGTTGTTGTTTTGTTTTTGTTGTTGTTGCTGTTGTTGTTTTTGTTGTTGTTGCTGTTGTTGTTGCTGTTGTTGCTTTTGTGTTGTTTTTGTTGTTGTTGCTGTTGTTGCTGTTGTTGCTTTTGTGTTGTTTTTGCTGTTGTTGTTGTTGTCCACATCCCTTGCCCTGCGACGTCAATGTCCTTCATGTTGTTGTTGCTTTGTTGTTGTTGCTGTTGTAGTTGTTGTTTTGTTGTTGTTGCTTTGTTGTTGTTGCTGTTGTTGTAGTTGTTGTTTTGTTGTTGTTTTGTTGTTGATTTTGTTGTTTTTGTTGTTGTTTTGTTGTTGATTTTGTTGTTTTTGTTGTTGTTTTGTTGTTGCTGTTGCTGTTTCTGTTGTTGTTTTTGTCGTTGTTGCTGTTGTTGTTGTTGTTGATGTTAAACCCGGGCGAAGCCGGGTACTTGCCCCTAGTATATATATATATATATATATATATATGGTTAAATAACCATGTAGTAATTAATTCTATTGATAATAATGAAAACTATTTAAGGAAAGTTTGAAAATGAAAAGGTATCTTTTAAACATGAATATCCTTTCATGTTGTGTTCTTGTGAAGGATAAAGAAACAAAAATCGGAATCTGTACCCCGCAAATAACTCGATATGATATGTATATAATATAAGGTATATATTTTTTCTGATAATATTGATTATAATTTAAAATATTTTTAACGTGAATTTCTGATTATCTTATAAATTACCTTTTTGAATCAAAGAATAAATTAAAACACCAAAGAAGTGTTTAATTGTTGGCAGGACCGATTTCATGTTCCTATCCAACAGTTGAATTGCTTCACAGTCAAAAACATGATAAAATTTTGCGTCAGTGTCTGTGCTGCATTTCAAAACAATGTTTCTAAAATAGTATTGGAATATGTCATACTTAAATTAGTTTTTTTAAAATAAAATTATTAACTTAATGTTCATAGTGGTTTTTTTGTAAATGATAATGTTCTTAATGTTTAAATATATTTATATTTCTTGTTTCATATTTCACAACTATAAAATTTACGATTTTACTAATTTTAAAAATATATATTTTGTATTTCCTGGTGTGGTAATGGATTTAATTCCGTGTTGTTTTAGTGCCTTCTCGTGCTAAAAAAAAGATAATATGCAGATGAAGACATGTATGGGGTTTTCCAAGCATTTGTTTACAATTCGACGTGTTTAGATTAAAGCTAGAAAAAAAGAAATCACATCTTATCTTATCTGTTACAGAGGCTCCTTCTATACAGAAGATTATTGCGTCCTACGCTTATCTATGGTTTGTGTTTAGCCCTGCATTATTATTTGAGTTTTAAATGTTGATAAAGTGTTGGTTATCCTGGTTTCTTCAGGCAACCCACACCACGCCCAAATTCTGGACTTAATTATCGTTTAAGCTCTTTCTATACAGATTATCATTACGCCCTACTCTTATCTATGAACGACTATGAGTCTTGCCATTTGTTCCACAGTTTTAAATGTTGATATTGTGTTTGTTTTTCGTGGTTTCCTCGGGCAAACTACTTCAAAACGGAATAACTGAAATCTGAGTAATATTTTGGAAATTTAAGTTACATTTAAGCTGATTGACATAACAAAATGTTGTTATTATTTTTATTTTCTTTAGAAATATAAGAAAAATATTATTATATATAATTTTTTAAAATTTATTTAAAACCCAATACATTCAGAGTTCACAAAATTCGTTATAGTCAGAGCAGGGATTAAATGAAATACGTTTGCTGAATATATCAATCAGATTTTAAGTTCAACTCATCTAGCCAAAGAGATATTTTGAGATTAAATTTTATTTATAGATATATATTGTTTATAGATTTTTTCTTTTGGATAACATTTAATATCTGTTTCACCATCATTGTTAGTCACCGTTGTGGTCGTGTGTGTGGGGGGGCCGAATGGACTCCGGCGGCCAATAATTAATTAATTCAATCTCATCCCTGTCCATTCTTTTATGCTTTCAAGCCAACATCCTCTGTTGACCGCTTCGCTGACCTCCTTCTAAAGTGCCTTGAAGGATGATTTTTGACAGGGTAGTATGTCACAGAACATGACTAATCCATGCCAGCTTACGTCTCTTAATATATATATATACATTTATTTATATTTATATATATAATATTTAGGGCTGCGGAAAATAACTATTATTTTATCGATTAATCGTTTAAAATTTTAACGATTAAATTTTTTTAACGATTAATCTACCCACCACTTATAAATGTACTGGAAGTCAAAAAGGAAAATATTTCGGCTGATAAATATAAACTAATTTCCTGAAAATTACACGAACAATTTGATTTTAAACTATTGACTGATATGAATGTTCAAAATGTTGATAAAGGTTATTGTGTCCATTGAGAGAAATCTTTTGTCTACCATGCAAAGTTCCCTCTATGTCTAAGCTTCGTTGGTCCGTGTGCAAAGTTAAATAAAAGTTCGTGTGCAAAGTTGCACAACGTCCATTTATGTGTGCCATATTTTACAAAAATTTGATGTGATGTGATTCCAAACTCCTGCGTGGCGTCGGTCAAATATCTTCGCTTACATATCACCTGCAAACCAAACATCCACTACAGTATCGGCTGGTTATATCGTCAATAAGAACCGCTCATCACTTGAACCAAATAATGTCAATACACTTGTCTGTTTGCGTTGTTGGTTAAAAGATGTCATGTAAAGAAGACATTCAAGTGTTATCTCAATTTTCGACAAGTATTTTAATAAATGTTACATATGACATCATACTTTTCAATTTTTGGCTTTAATTGAAATTAACGATTAATTAATCGTTATTTTTTTCAAAAGTTAACGATTAAATTTAAATTAATCGTTAACAGCCCCATTTAATATTACGTAAATACATTAATTTTAATTTAAAATTTATATTTGCACCTAATTGAATCACTGGAAAATGCAGTGACCTTAATCAACAAGGAACAACAATAAAACTGCATTGTAAAAATCATCCGCACAAATGGCTATGCCATGTTTAGAGTAGATTCCTGTAGGATAAAACCAGACTTACTTTTCGTTTGTTTACTTTCCTTTTTGTTGACTGAAACAGGTGCGTTTGAAAATATATTTCACGATTGTGTTTGTCAATCAAATATAAGAAATTCATTTACAGTAATAAGTAATTAAAAAAAAATAGACAACTTGTATACACGCACAATTTAATTATATTTTTGTATAGTTTAATTTTATTATATACATTTTTTAAAATTAAAGAGTGCCTTTTAAATTTTTCATAAAATAATGCAACTATATATTGACAGATTTAGTTTTAAATTTTCTTACTACGGAATTTAAAAGGAGATAAAATTGAAATTTGAACTGTTTACCTAAAGTTTGTTTCTTTATAATTAATTTTTCATCATTTCCGCAGTCGAATATTCTCATTGCAATGGAGAAAAGGAACAGTTTCTAAATGGTTACTGTTACAGTTATGTATCAAGTTCGTGGTGGGATGCTAATGTTAGTATCTTAATTGTTTAATTCTTTGGCGTCTTGGCTTCTGTGTTCCCTTTATCAAGTATTGATTTTATGATTCCGGCTCTTCTTTAATATATTGTTGTAAAGTAAATGAAAATTATATAGTCTATATATTGCCTTTTAGTTAATTTTAATGATTTGTGAAGGAAATCATTTGTTCTCTGATAGTAAAGCGATGTCTCTTGTAGCATAAAGCATTAATCATAAATTCAAACCTCTGGACTTAGTTTTATGTGAAAATCGTCTCACTATTTCCACAACGTGTCTACAGAAAGTAAATGCAATATGTAGTTGTAATGTTTTATTAGTCGAATACCTTCAGGAAAATATCTTAATAACTCAGTTTACCCACGTAGATTAAGAATTAAGATTTAAATTCGTAACCCTTATAAAAAAAGAGAAAAAACGTCGATGAACTTTTACAGCCAGTTCCTAAATAAGACCTAATAAGGCCCAAAGCTTTTTGAGGTCTTTTATAAATACATACATCGGTCAGTGCCAAGTATGATGATTGCTAGCTTGGACACAATTTTTTTTTGGGGGGGGCAAGAAATTAAGGCTCTAAGCTGTAGCGTGTGTAGCTTATGCGTACATCCGGAACTGTTTGTAACTTTGGACATTTGTAATTTATTTCAAATGTTAAAGATTATCTGTGTACACGTGTTGACTATCGATATCTTCACATTGCAGGACACATGTCTAAAAGAGCTTAATATGACTTTCTCAACGTTGAATTATGGTAATAACAGAGAGCACATATACATATTTAACAGAAATGTATTTGGTGATGCCTCACTATGTGAGTACTAAAAAACTGATATTTCTACAACGCACACATAAAACAACCTTTTTGACGCTATTATTGACTTAAATCAAAATCTTGACCCCCTAGGCGCGTGACGTAATTTATGGACGGCCCCTTAAAACAATTACACGTATATCATCTTAGAGTGTCCTGTGGCCTTCTTTTTAGAGTGTTCTGTGGTCTTCATTTTAGAGTGTTCTGTTGTCTTCATTATAGAGTGTTCTGTTGTCTTCATTTTAGAGTGTTCTGTTGGTCTTCATTTTAGAGTGCTCTGTGATCTTCATTTTAGAGTGTTCTGTTTTCTTCATTTTAGAGTGTTCTGTGGTCTTCATTTTAGAGTGTTCTGTTGTCTTCATTTTAGAGTGTTCTGTGGTCTTCATTTTAGAGTGTTCTGTGGTCTTTTGAATTCAAAAACATTTACACAATTATTTATTTACATTATATATTTGCCAGCTATTTATTTTTATCTTTGTTTATAAAATAAAGTATAACACAATTATTTTCCTTAAATAATTTTGAAAGTTTTATGTTATAGCAACTTTGTTATTTAATATGAGATAACATTTTATGAATCGTTATTTACACAATAAAATCAAATTTAGTTTGGCTCTGAAAATGTACAATAATGAAAACTTTCAATTGTATATGTAGGGCTGATAATAAATATTTAATGTAACAAAACGCTACACAATTAGTTTCCTTTTTAAAATCCTTTCTTTTAACTCATGGCGTCTGCTTGTCTGTCTGTCGCAGAAAATTTATATTGATTTTTATCCCACTTCTCGGTATCCTATCGAGCAAAAAAGTTTCCGGCAGACTCATGGCGACGATAAAAATGATCTGTCAAAATTTCACATGTAATGAATGAACTGTAATTAAATTAATTAATTTTTAAATTATCTCTAATTAATACTATGTAGCATGTCAATGATTATGCTAGTCTGTCTCGCGGTTCCTATTATATTGAACATAATCAATACTTTTAGTTATGTCTCACATATAAAGGATTTATAGTAAAAAAATTGTTTTTACGGAGTTTTCGTTTTCTTGATAGTGTGGTTGGCTGCATCTAGAGAGGACGACCAAGCAGAGTTCATGTGGTTAGGTACCAACATCGTCATCACAGGGTTAACCTGGGAGGACAAACAGCCTGTGGGCAAAGCGCAATGTGTGGCCGTCGATCTGGCAACGAACAAACTGAACAGAGTCAACTGTAATCTCATAAGCAATGCTTTGTGCAACTTTGTGGGTATGAACATTATTGTTAAAATTGACATTGTGTGCGATACTTACACCATCTACAGCAGTTATTCTCAAAGTGGTGGTCCAAAGACCGTTGCCGGTCCTTGTGCCATCCGATGCCGGTCCACAGAAGTTACCAAAACAGGACATTTCGCTACCATTTCAGTACAGGGGAAATATTTCACAGGTCCCTGGTGCAATTAAAAAAAAACTTTCTGCCGGTCCGCAAAACTAAAAAGTTTGAGAATCACTGATCTACAGCAAGTGACGTTCAGGTGGAAATTACCTAAATTATTCTACTTTTTTTTTATAATAATATGATTTGCAGCTTCAAATAACAAGTCTTTAGAGTTGATCGTTGCATACTTTGACTTGATAGGAATGAAATCAACCTTCATTTAAATTTTATTCTTTACTTACTCTTGACACTTTATTTATTTTGTGTAAAGTTATTTTACATAATCTAAAGTATTGTTCTTTATTGTTCAGAATTGTATCCCCATTATTTTTATTTAGTAGAACGAAAGAGAAACTCGGAATGGTAAAGTAAAACCAATTTACAAAAAGGAAAGATAACATTTTTTAAAAAATATTAAAATCCTTGTATAGATTCTCTTTATCCTTTTAATTATAAAACCCACTTATCAGATCGCGGATGCCAAGACGACAATTTGAATTGTTCCTGTCCGACTGGATACTACGGCGCAGACTGTGATTTGAGTGAGTAAATTGTATCGCTTAGTGGAAGTCAACGATTCTCTGATCTGTGCATTTCGATAAGAAATTACAAACAAAAACACAATATTTTAAAAATAATTATTAACTTTTTTATAATCAGCTATTATATCGGTGTGTAAAATTATGTTCATATTGTTAGATTGTAGGGGGAATAAAATCCAACAATACAAAATAAATTCATATTATAAATGACTTACAGTAAAGAATGTAAACACTTAAAACACTTTAGGAAGTTAAATTTTTATTATACTCATTTCCTACAGCTTATTCTGAGGTAATATAAATTATATTTTTGACACAGTACTACATTAGTAATTAAAACGAAACAGAAATATAATTGCTAATGTGCCCAACCCTCACTTTCCTACCTTAAAATGAAAGTTCAAACTTTTTTTTAAATTTGTAAATTATCATCTTATTATTCTACTTTAGAACAAATATATATGTATAAAAACAAATAATAGATAAATAAATGAAGGAGTTAATTAAATTAAAATTCTCTTTAATTGAAAGATTTTGCTAATTCCGTCATTTTTTTTTCATTCCTTAGTAACTTAGTAAATCTAACAAAAATATTTGTTTTTGCTATGTTTGAAATGATTTAATGATGGTGCTCAACATACTTTTTAAAATATTACCGTAATAGACTGGACGTGACGGCTGTTGAAAGCTATTCAATAACATTTACCAGTTCAACATTCTGTTAACAAACGGCCGTCTATAAATGACGTCACGCGATTTTACCCGAATCAAAAACTTTGTTTTTATGGGGTTGTTTAATTTCTATTTCAAAAAGAGCATGTTTAAAATGTGTGTTTTTTTTCCATTGAAGTATGTATTTTGTGATGCCTTGTTCAACTTTATAAAATAAATTGTAAGAAATCAAATATTTAAGTTCAACTTTTATTTGAAGTTGCGAGTTTTGATGAGACTTCACATTTCTCAAACACCCCCCACCCCTCGTCACGGATCGTCAAAATTGTGTGCACCCACCCTCCCTCGTAGGTGAGTGACGCTATTTATGGACGGCCCCCAAGGTTGTAATTAATATCTACTCAAAATTGGTAACTTTTAATATTAGAATAACATGAAATAAAATAAAAAGTTATTTTAATTCTTAGTATAATTAAATTATGCGCACATCTATTTAGAATATCACTTTGAAGATCTGCAAATAAAAAAAAAGAAATTATTCGCCAGAAGTAAATGGGAAGATAAAATTTCATACATTTCGTTAAAAAAACAACTCAATTTGCTGTAGTTACAGGAAAAAATATTAAAACAAGGAGCACATTTTAACTACAAGCATTAGCATTATTCCTGTCATTGAAACAAGAAATGATCATTATCAAAAATTTACCGTAAACACTATGGGGCCGTCCATAAAGTACGTCACGCTCCAGAGGGGGGAGGGGATGTAAGAAAGTGTGCCAGTTTGTGACAGAGGGGAGGGGGGTGTCCGGCCATGTGTGACGTCACGCTGTTTTATATTAAATTTTGATTATTTTGTTAATAAAAAGCAACATTTTTGTTCTAAAGTGTGACGTACTTTGGGGGGGGGGTCCGAGATGTGTGACAGTTTGTGACAGGGGGGAGGGGGGTAAAAATTGTCAAAAGTAGCGAGACGTACTTTATGGACGGCCCCTATACAAAGAGTTTGCTGCTGATGAGAGCATCATAAAATACATTAGACAAAGCGCAACACGGATCCCATGTAGCGAAGCTAGAGAGAAAATCTAATTTTTTAAAAATGAAAAAATGTGCAAGAGGCGGAACCACTACTCATGCGATGATGACCCATAAGGAAATATAAATGAAAATAGGGACCATTTATGATCATATAAAGGCGTTAAGTTATGTCTATTCTTTTATTGTTTTTAACACGTGAATATACTCAACATTGGATTCCATTAAAATGTGTACACCATGAATAAACCCAACACTGGGTTCTTTTAGGGCTTGACACGTGTAGATGTAGCCTATAACTGATTATATTAGACTTTGTCAATGAGAATAATTTGAACACTGTATTATATTACAGTTTGTCACATGTGCGATGGAATGTGTCACAGAAATAACGGCAGCTGCATTGAGTGCCTTCCGGGATACTCCGACGAGGACTGTGAAAGTGGTAAAGTTAACATTCAGAAATAATTGAAATACATGTCTAAAAAATAAAAATAGGTAAATAAACTTGGTTAATGTCTGTGATGCTGTGTCCCTTCCAAGTCGTATGGCCATTAATTGATGTTCATGGAGATGTACGGAGAAGCAGATCAGAGTTCTACAAGTGCTATTGCATTTGTTGATGATTGGTATTTCATGAGAAATAGTATCTGTTGATTACCACATATTCAATCAAAGACTCAAAGAAATTACATTATATTGTATTCAACAAATCATTTTTTAAAATCAACTTTTATCAAAGGGATTTAATTATAATCATAGTTTCTAGAATCATGTCAAAAACAAAAAAAATATTTTTTTTTAAATTTCCAGTTTAAAATAGGAAAATCAAACTTTATGTCCTTTTGTCGGCGTGAAGGGTTGTGGGTTAATGTTAAAAATTAACTGTCTGTTCCTGTAGCATTTTAACCAGAACCATTAAGCCTAGAATATTCTGCTTTTGTTGGTAATCATTTTTTTCGTTGCGCGGATGCTTGCATTGCTGTTTGTAGCTTAAATCTGTTCGTATACCTTGTATTCCACAGCATGTTCCGATACGTGCAATTTGACGTTATGTCAGCGGTACACTAAGAAGTGCACACACGGGTGTGAAAGTGGATGGACTGGAGAAACATGTAACGAAAGTAACACACCTTGCTGATTGAAGACAAATGCGTTAACTTATTTATAAATAGGAAGATCATTAGTTCATTTAGTATCAAACAAGTCTGGTATGTAAATATATATTTTTTTTCTTCAGCGTGTTTTTTCTGTGCTGGAGACGGCAGCTGCACGCAAGAGGATCACATATGTTACAGTGATTGTGAAAAGCGATTCAACGAAAACACATGCAGCTACAGTAAGTGCCTGTCATGAACGAGATGTATGTCTAAACAGAAGGCAAAGATATAAATGGCAATGGGTGTTAAGGTTAACATAGTTTTTTTGCGCGTTTTCAGCGTTTTATGCTTAGTAATTAGGGGTGCACCTGATTCAATTTCTTCTTAATCTGGCAACAACTGGAATAGGCTGCATTTATTAAGTTAAATCTGAGCTGAAGCCGGATTAGTAAAAATGGCCGGATACCGGATTTGCCGGAACCTTAGCATATATATATCTATATATCTATCTATATATATTTTATGGCTCTACCGGCCAGCCAGATTTGGCCGGATTTTATGAAGTGAAATTCTAAAGGAGCCAAAGCCGGAGCCAGATTTGTAAAAATGGTTGGATTCCGGATTTCCCGGAGTCGGAATCCGGTACACCCCTGGTTGTAATATCATATCTATTTTCTTATGAAATTTGAATGTAAGCGTCATTCATCCAGTTCTGGTTTCGCTCTAATAAAACTTTCACTCTTTCCACATTTTCCTGAATCACTTTTAGCACACTGATATATATATATATATATATAATTTATTTATTCTTATTATTAGTATTTAGAAATCATTGTTATCTAGGCTCTATTGTTGCAATTTCAAAACAAAATGGAACAATGTGCTTTAAAAAAGCATTAATTCGTTGTAGCTCACAGGCAACACATGGATTATCTTAGCGCACCAGTTATTTGTATTAACGACACCATTCATTTAAAATAAAACGCGTACATTTGCATTCTCGAGGATCGTCCCTCATCTATGTTTAGGTTGTTTTCAACCAATGCTAAATCTGAACTAAAGCATTTCTTTTTTTTATGTGCTCTGCTTTCCCATTCCAAGTGATGGACATCCAAGAGCATGGCAATGAGGTTGTGTACATCATAACCCTGCTGACTGTGGTAGCGGTCGCCTTGACAGTCATTGCACTGCTGATGCGGAGGAAGGTAGTGGTGGTGTCCAACGTTAGCAGGCGCTCCACCCTCAGCAGCGTTTCTTTTCCTGGGACCCCCCCAGTGACTTCGTCAACAGTAATGAACGAGAATGAGCGGAGAAGCAGCAATCGAGGCGATTTAACAGAAAAATATTCAAAATGAAGTGATTTGATGCTTTTGAAGATAATCTTTTTTTTTAAATTTCCATAGTAGCTAAATGTCATAAAAAATTATATGTAAGGTAGTTTTATATATATATACTAGGGGCAAGTACCCGGCTTTTCCCGGGTTTAACAACAACAGCAACAACAACAACAGCAACAAAACAACAAAAACAAACAACAAAAACCAAACAACAACAAACAACAAACAACAACTACAACAACAACAGCAACAACAACAAAGCAACAACAACAAAACAACTACAACAGCAACAATAACAGCAACAACGACAAAAACAACAACAGAAACAGCAACAGCAACAAAACAACAAAAACAAAACAACAAAAAACAACAAAATCAACAACAAAACAACAACAACACAAATACAACAACAACAGCAACAACAACAAAGCAACAACAACAAAACAACAACTACAACAGCAACAACAACAAAGCAACAACAACATGAAGGACATTGTCGTCGCAGGGCAAAGGATGTGGACAACAACAACAACAGCAACAACAACACAAAAGCAACATCAGCAACAGCAACAACAACAGCAACAACAACAGCAACAACATCAAAAACAACAAAAGCAACAACAACAGCAACAACATCAAAAACAACAAAAGCAACAACAACAAAAACAAAACATCAACAAAAACATCAACAACAAAACAACAACAAAACAACAAATACAACAACAACAACTACAACAACAAAAGCAACAACTACAACAACAACAAAAAAATTATTTTATGGCGATAATCGCCTTCTTGTTAATCTCGACACCAAAATGTTTATTATTTTGCGTCATTATTTTACGTCTTAATTTTCAATAATTTTTATTTTATATAGCTCACATAAGGAAAAATTACATTTTGGGCCCCCGGCCCCCAGTATCTTATATATATGGAACGAAACCTGTTTAATAACCTTTCCGGTATAATTTTGTGTACGTGTACCAAATTTCACGTTATTTGGTTGTCTGGTTCTTGAGTTATAAGGGAACACACAGACGACGGACAGACAACAAATGCGTCTTATATATAGAGATATATATATATATATATATAAAGATATATATATATATATATATATATATATATATATAAAATGGATATGTTTGTGAGTGTTTGAGTTGGAATGTATGTGCTTGTGTTGGGATATATTTTTTTTTGTAGCGTTTGGTTGTGTATATTATATTAAACTATTTCCTAGATCGTTAAATGACAGAAATGCATGTTTTTATACTTTAAAGTAGCGTAAAATGGAATCAGCAAATTACTGCAAGACTTTATAAACATGGCATTTTATTATCTTGTACACATACGCTGCTATACATCCGTATAATACATCGTCACCAGTGCAGTGATAAAATCCGTAACTTGACTTATAGATTAACTTACACAGTGCCTAAGCATATGTGTTTTTTTTTATAAACTGAATTTTCAAGTGCAACATCCTTACACGTTAAATGTCAATTATACTGCTGTAGAGATTATATTACTTTTCTTTTGCTCGCCCTTTTTTTCCTTTCTTCTCTTTTTCATAAAATAAAATTTTAAAAAATCAAAACAATATTAAATTTGTCTCATATATTCACAATACAGTGTTATAATTGTGTAGGTCATCTCATTAAATTCAAAGTTTTAATTATTTTTTTTTACTAATTTGGTTCCAAAAAAATGTCTTGAGTGTATTGTTTTATTTGAATGTGCCCTAACATTTCATGCAATAATTATATGTATGTTACTAAAAAAAAATAAGTTTCCTTACAATTTTAAATTGTATTTAATTTTCTCTTTCTTTTGATAGCCATTTAGGGTCGTTTTTTTTTAAATATATATTTTTATATTTTTCACAACGCCATGTGTATATAAATGTATACAAATTTACAAACGTCCAGAGCATCCTGCCTTTTCATTAGCAAAAATAAGTTTCATTCACTCTACCCAGCAAGTGTATCATGATCTAGATTCCAGAGAGTTGAAGAAAAAAAGGTCAGCAGCTCGATAGTTTAAAAATCAAAATTTTTTGCCTTGAATGTTACCTCCAATTTCGTCTTTGCTGTTAAAAAAAACGAAATAAAAATACAGCAGTTTCTATTTTTAACTCATGCTGCTTCAAGTCATAAGAATACATGGGCAAAATGTGTTTTTTCCTGGTAAAACTGACTAAACCTAAATTAATATATTAAACGCCAAAGAGAGCCTACGTAAATGGCTTAGCTTTTTTAGTGTTGGCCAACATTGTGTTTCCAGGTGTTTGCCATCATTTGACATGTTCCTTTATCGGCTCAGCAAGAGACGAACTGCCCATCGCTGGACAAACATCCATCTGTTAGTGCACTTTAGGGTAGATGGGTTTCATGATTAAATAATGACACAACAATGGTTAAATTACCTATTTCCTCAACGGGAGTTTCCGATCATTACAAAGAAATCGCCTAAAGAAATCATTATACTCCACTTTTCAAATCTTCACATTTTTAATTTAAAAATAAAAATATTGATGCTATTTGTGATAGACGGGCGCTTTTCAAGTCCAGATATTCTATGTCAGTGCCAAATATGATTTTCGAAAAACTGGATTTATTATTTATTTTTTTTAATCCGGGGAGACCCTAAGAACGTGGGGGCCCTACTCTTTAGCTTGTTTAGCAAATAGGTAAATCCACACTGAGAAGGGGCGAGGAGATATAACGTATCGAGATCTAAGCTGTAATTTGTTTTTCAGCACGTGTTAATACTTTATAATAATCTTACATTTTATAAATTTACGTCGTGACATGATAGAGTTGTTAGGAAATTCTAAAGTGTCTATTTATTTACTGAAATATTTGTATAGAAATTTTCTTAAATTGCTTACAATAACCCGTGTCTATATCTACCCGCTAAGGGATTTACTTTTTTCGGGTGAATGTTCAGTATATCGATACATTTAGGTTTTCATTTAGGGTTACATAGTTGTTGCTTGTTGAAAGAGTGGGATATAATTACAGATTTGCCTAAATATCGTTATCACAACTTAACGTCAACATCTAGAAGTAACTATAAAATATCCATCATTTGCATAAGGGCTATTTTTTTTTAAAATATTTTTTTAAAGATAATTACCTGAGAACAATTCTGAAATCAATCAAGTATAAAATAGCAACAAATATTTTAAATTCTCTAATCTTAGTTAAGCCGTAGAATCTAATTATTCATTTGGCAAAATGCAAAAATTGTATTTTATATGTTACAGTGGAAAACAGACTAATATTGAAGATGAAAAGAACCTCACAATTAGTAAAAGCTGAAAGTATTTTACTGTGCGACATTCAGTTTACTTTTTCAGACTGGTAAGTAAAAACATGTAAAAATAGAACACGAAAGATGGAAGAAATGTATATATACATACATATATATATATATATATATATATATGTGTGTGTATGTATGTATGTATGTATTTATTGCATCCGTCCGTCCACATTTGACGATTATGTTTACTCCTGCTCTTCGCCCCCCCCCTTCTCCTTTCTCCTGGCCATTCTCTATTCACCCCTAAGCATCGTAAGTGGAAGCTGTCGAGCTGTTTTGTTCGCTTGGCGTAAGTCGACCAGCATTCGCTGACATAGAGGAGTGTGCTGAACAGGCAGGCTTGGTACACAGTGATTTTCGTCCTATCAGTGAGCTGCGCATTGTTCCACACTCTTTGATTCAGCCTAGCCATTAAATTTGTGTAATTTGTATTGCAACTATCCAAATCAAATACAAATATATTTAGAAAGATTATAGATAACCGTGTGTCTTGTTTTACCATTTGCACTCACTGTTATTATGGTTGTCCTAATAAATCTCTCTTTCAAACATAACACTTCGTATCTTCCCTCCAACAAATAGTTTTATATCTTGCAATGGGTTACTGTCCCTCCAACAAATAGTTTTATATCTTGCAATGGGTTACTGTCCCTCCAACAAATAGTTTTATATCTTGCAATGGGTTACTGTCCCTCAAACAAATGGTTTTATATCTTGCAATGGGTTACTGTCCCTCCAACAAATGGTTTTATATCTTGCAATTGGTCACTGTCCATCCAACAAATGGTTTTATATCTAGCAATGGGTTACTGTCCCTCCAACAAATGGTTTTATATCTTGTAATGGGTTACTGCTTGTGGTGACTGACAACGTTTTACTTGGTCGATTGTCCCAGCGCTTTTCTCTGTTTGGCTAATGAATGAAAGTCGTGTACAGTAAAGTACTATTGTAGTGGAACATGTTAATCTATACTTCACAAGTAATAGCCACTCGGTCCAACTTGACCGTCCTGGCTCGCACAAAACTCTTCTCCCTACCGACACACTGTCCCCACTGCCTCGTTTTTCCTTTATCATGCCCTCTGACCCCACACACCCACGTGATTAGAGTTCACAAAACCGTCCACGTGAACTCGTATGCACACCTGAAACCACGCATTGACCCACAGTGATTCTCTTACCCCTGACAACCGTATACCTATTCTCTGCGTTAAGAATATTTTAGAAGCAAATTGAAAAAAAAAGTTAACTAAAAGAATAACAGTCTTGAACTCTTTGCATGTCATGTGTCAAACAGCTTACTGCGCTCACTGCAGTACTGAGAATACGAAGCAGTTCCTCGATTGAGTGTGTTATAGTATTTTTCGGACCACGTGGTTTGATGCCCCCGTGAGTAGTTCTTTGTACAAGAGTAATGATGTAAACACTGTGTAAAAGTTAGTACTGCAGCGTTATAATATTACTTTAATTTGTCTTTAATTTTAAACAACAAGTATTCTTTAGAAACAAAACGATAGCGTATACACGCCTTTAAAGTAAAATATAAAACAAGTAATATAAAAACTTGTTATAATTATTTTCAACGTATACATATAGATATGTATATAAATTATTAATTATACATATATATATATATATATATATATATATATATATATATATATATATATATATATATATATATATATATATATATATTTATGTGTGTGTAAGATTGTCTATAAAAATAAGAATTTTTTTTATGCCTATAGTTCGCAAACATCATCATCTTCATCATTCGTCCGGTGACCGTTGGGGTCATTTGGGGGAGCACATGGACACATCGACAGACTAGAATCACCCCATTTGCCTATCGTGAGCGGCGGCGAATAATTAACTCAATCCCGGCCCTGTCCATTCTTTTATGTTGTGAAGCTAACTTTTCCGCTGTCGACCTCTTTGCTGGTCTCCTACAATATATTTAAGAATGATTTTCGTTGGGCTATCATGTGCCAGCACGTGACCGAACCGTGCCAATTAAAAGACGCAAACTCGCATAATTCGGTTATGTGCTGCGATATGATAGCCTGACTTTTCGAAAAAAAAATACAAAAAAATTATAAGTATACACTATTTAAAAAATTTCTTTAAAATGATACACTATTAACTTTTTTTTTAAAATCCAAAGAGAGCTTGCAAAGAAACTCTGAACATGACTTTCTCCACATTCAACGAAGGGCAAAATGCTATACACGCATTTTTACTCGACACTTCAATAATTGGTCGCCATTCAGTTGGTGAGTAGAAAAACTCAGTTCTCTTATCAAACACCATTTTATGGGTCTCTTCCATTTTACAAAAAAATAAATAATAATAGTGTTTTTTTTTAATGAAAAAAAAATATGGTCTGGGGTAATTTGTATATTTAAAATTTAATTGAATTTAACTTTTTTAAAAATGCCTTATATTAACTTCACCGCCGTCTCTGTCTTGGGCTCGCGGTCGGTCGTCGGGGGGGAGGGGGGCGGAAAAACAAAAGTAAAAAATGACCCACTTTCCGTGATGCCATCGAGCTGACATTTGGCACATATGCTCGTGTTACCTAACAATGCATCGTTTCAAAATTTCAGATCGATCGATCGTACAGTTATGAAATTAATGCATTTTTAGTTTTTCTATATACAACATATGTAATTCAATATCACTGTTTGTTATTGCTTTTTTTTCACGTGACGGTTCAGTCACGCTTTGACTTACCCGTCTTGCCCACACTCCCTCCCGTCCCTTCCCCCATTTTCAAAGCCAGGGGATATCACTCGGTGTCAGTCTGAAAATGTTTGTCGCGTTTGAACATAATCAATACTTTTAGTTATGTCTCATATCTTATCTTATCTTATCTGTTTACAGACGCTCCTTCTATACAGAAGATTATTGCGTCCTACGCTTATCTATGGTTGTGTTTAGTCCTGCATTTTATATAATATATAGTAAAATAATTAGCAACCTAGAAAAATATAATGCCATATGCCCACATTAACACGGCTTTAGATAAAACAGATCATGTGAAACACAATTAATAGGTTTAATATATGAATTATCAAAAGGCTTAGACAATAATGATCAAATAGAAACAATATTACTTGACTTCTCAAAAGCATTTGACAAAGTTCACCACCTTAGTTAACTTAAAAAACTTAACTACTTTGGACTTTCAGGTCCCTTACATCACTGGATCCAAGACTTCCTTTTGGGCAGGGAGCAAACTGTAATAATTAATGGATCTAAATCTGCACCAATAAAGGTTAACCCAAGAGTTCCACAAGGAACTGTGCTAGGTCCCTTACTCTTTTTAATTTATATAAATGATTTACCCAACAACATCTCAACAGGTACAAAAGTTAGGTTATTTGCTGATGATTGTATAATCTATAGAGCAATTAAATCAGAAAAAGACAGCAAAATTTTACAAAAAGACTCAGATGAATTGATAAAATGGGAAACCAACTGGAGTATGTCTTTCCACCCAGAAAAGTGTCAACTGTTAAGAGTAACAAAGAAAATGGAACAAATAAATTCAAAATATTACATTCATGGAAAAAAACTGACCCAAACTAAAGATGCAAAATACTTAGGAGTCTTAATAAATGAGAAACTATCATGGAATCCCAATGTCAATAAAGTTATTAAAAAATCAAACAAAACCTTAGGCTTTATAAACAGAAACTTTAACAAATGTAATAGTGATATAAAACTAAAATGCTACCTCACTTTGGTGAGACCTGTACTAGAATATGCATCTTCTGTATGGGACCCATCCACCAAAGAAAGCATTGATAAACTAGAACAAATTCAAAAAAGATCTGCCAATTTCATTACTGGAGAATATTCAAAACTGACTAGAATAACACCATTAGTTAAATCATTAAACCTTGAAACACTAGAGGATAGAAGAACCAAGAGCAAAGTAGTAATCATACATAAAGCAATTAATTCTAATTTAGAAATACAACACAAAGATAACTTAATACAACCCTCAGATAGACATAAGGATAAAAACACCTTTCTTATTCCGTATGCAAAAACAAACAAATTTTCGTTCTTCCCGTCTGGAATTCGGGCGTGGAATGGGTTGCCTGAAGAATCCAGGAAAATCAACACTTTATCAACATTTAAATCTCTAATAAAAATGCAGGACTAAACACAAACCATAGATACACGTAGGACGCAATAATCTTCTGTATAGAAGGAGCGTCTGTAAACAGATAAGATAAGATAAAATTGTTTTCAAAAAAACTTTTTATTGGGAGTATTTTTTTAAAATTACTTTTAATTATTTTGTTTTAATTTTATTTTTTATTTTTTAAATATATTGTAACGTGATTCAATCATAATCACCTCACAATTGCGTCTTTAAAAATGTCGCAATCATAGAACTTGATTTAAAAAAAATAATAATAAAATAAAAAATGCATTTAAGACAACTATTTTGTTAAATATCAGAATCTGCAAAGTCCCAAATGCTGAACCATTTTGCAAATTCCTAAAGCATTTTAGCTTTTAAATTCCACACAACATTTCCAAATAAAAGTTGAATTCATTAAGTCTAAAAAAAAATATGAAGTTATACTTTTAAAAAAATAGTCATGCTAACAAAACTTAACGTCTACTACATATTTTTAAAAAGAATTAGATAATTTTCTGCATTATTATTTATTATTTTATGTAATTGTTATATCGTGGAATGCTAAAGTTTCAATATTTTTACTGAACATTGTATTTTGATAACCTTTTAAATTATAAAGCGTAGTTATTTTGTTTCTTCACCTAGTCATACAGACAAATGAAATGGAAATGTTTATCTTGATTATCTGCTGTCAAAACAGCGACCGTCATAATAGCGACTTCAAAATAGCGACTCTATCAAAACAGCGACCGTCATAATAGCGACTTCAAAATAGCGACTCTATCAAAACAGCGACCGTCATAATAGCGACTTCAAAATAGCAACGCTATCAAAACAGCGACCGTCATAATAGCGACTTCAAAATAGCGACTCTATCAAAACAGCGACCGTCAGAACAGCGACTGTATCAAAATAGCGAGTTTTTTCTTTTGCTTGTGATAATGTTTGAAAAACTTACTGTGCCTAGCCTACAACGGAGTTTATAAAATCAAGAAAAGGATGACATGATAAACCATGTTGATTTTTTGTACAGAAGAGACAATACAAAATTGAATACAATCAACTTGAGGTTTGTAGAAACAAATTTTGGTGTTATAAAGAGTGTATACACATTTCAGGACACGTTTTTTTTTACATTGTGTAAAAAAAATATTTTTTTTAAAATTATAAAATCTATTACTTCAGTCAAATATATTTTGCAGAAATCTCGATACGGATTAGCAGACAAAGATGCATTCGATTAATTGAGGGTGGTGGTGGTGGGAGGGGGCAGGGGTGGCGTATGGCTACTTTTTTAAACTAGGGACAGTTCAAATACAGGTCTTTTTGACCCCCGGATAATTCGACCCTTTTAGTTTTTACCTCGTAAAATTGGTATTGTTGGTTTTTTTTTGTTTTGTTTCCCTTCTAATTTAAAAAAAAATAAATAAATGTAGTTTAATATTATAATCTATTAAAAATTAAAAACGGCATGAAATATGTATTTTCAACGTTTAATTTATTACTAAAAATTATATACACTGAAAACCAGTCAACATTAAGTGCGAATTCATGATTATAATAAATGCACCACTCCACTGAGGTAGCAAGTCCTTCCAAAATTTTACAACTCCACTCCCACCCCAATCCGATTTAATCAGACAATAAAAAGGCAATGTGGTCAAATAGTCCTTTATAAAGGTACCCACATTCTCTCAGTCTCCCATCCCTTTATTTATCTTCTCCATAACACGGGGTCCGTGGTCGTCACTTAGTCTAGCCATAAAAAAATACAACAACAAAAAACACAATTTTTAATTTTCAATAAATACTTCTTCAAAATGAGATCAATGTAACATAATTTAAGTAACCTAAATCTTTTCCATTCTGTTTTAAATGTTCCTAATAATTCATTTATGTATTATGTTGCTAAGACAAATTACATGTTATTTTTAATTATTTTTTTACATAATTTAATTTTACTGAGGAGGTGTTTGTATATGAATGAGTGCGTGTGTATGTAGCATAAGTTAATCCAAGTCATTAAGTGTTTTTAAATATTATTTTAATCAAAATTTATAATTTCAATAGCTGCTACATCAAAATGTTGCTATTTTTTTAGTTTTTATTTTTGTATTATGCATTTATGTAGTTTTTTTGACTTGGGGTCCTTGGGTAAGTTTAGATAATGAAAAGGGGTCTATGTGTCAAAAATGTTTGGTACCACTGTGTTAGGTGAACGGTTGGACAAGAGTAGATATGCGGTGAAGTCACTGTTATGACAGTCGCTCTTTTGATACAGTCGCTATTGTGAAGTCGCTATTATGACAGTCGCTGTTTTGAACCCGTGCCAGATTATAAACTTTATTTTATTGCAACGTTGACATTTCTTTCTGTATTAAAGTTATTATTACATTGAATACAATACAAAAAAATCAGGTGCCCCGTCAGAACTGCAACGGACAAAACGGCCCCGACATAACGGACCCGGTTAAAACGACCCCAGACAAATTGTTCACATTACATTTAACAAAAAAATTATACATAATCTATATTTTTTTTGTTTCATTTTAAGCTTTAGTTAACTTTTTCACCCTTAAATAGAGGTAAAATTGTAAAATTATTTATTTGTGTTGTTATTAAATTATTTCTTGTCAACAAACAACCGTGACTTGGTACCATATCGAGTAAAGGCTATTAAATTCATTTTTTGTGATGCCATTGTTATTGTTTTTTGTGAGCTAAGCCTGACACTGAATCGATGAGTAAAAATACGAATATAATATTTGATTTTATTTATTATTACTAATCCATCCATTAGTCCAGGGCCGTTTTGTCGGGGCAGTCATGTCGGTGCCCATTTGTCGGGGCCGTTTTGTACGGGGCGTTTCGTCGGTTAACCAAAAATCACACTGCTGTCTTAATTAAATTTCAGTACATTTTTTTAACGAATCACATGAAGATCACCTCAGTAAGCATTTTTCTAAAAACTAAATGAGTTAAATATGATTTACTTTTTTTAAAAATATATTATTTATTTTTTATGATTATGTAGAAGCAATATAAATTGAATGATTTAAGTGCTACCTAAGAAAAACATCCAAACGCTCTAAACGCGTTAAATGTGAATGGGTAAAATATCCAAAACTTTTATTATGAAGTATTATTATTGCTACAGCGATATCGCAGAGCATTATAATCAATTAGTGTAATCAACTAATTATGTTTTTGTCTTTCTGGACGTAGTGCAGGATCAAGTGTTATCCGGCAGTGCAGTGCTGTATTCTGTTGGTACAGTCTTCGTCGTAGGGTTTACGTCAATCTTTGCAATCATTCTGTTAAGTGGAATTTACGTCAGACGCGTGCGATATTTGATGGGTGAATAATAAAACAAATATAAAATCATGATGAACCTGAAATTGTTTTCTTCTACGTCTTTTGTAAAAAAAAAGTATTTGTTAAATGTGAGTGGAAGACATGAGGGGTAAGAAAATGTACAAACGTATGCAGGTGAAGTGGCGCCGCGACTAATACCGATGACTTGAAAGTACAACCTGAAGATGGCGTATTATTAAGTACTACTCTTGTATTTTTATTATTATCATCAGTCACGATAAGGTCAGTGTAGGGACCCGGCCTGTCCGATAAAATGGTGAGATTCAAACGAATCTGTGACTTAACTATTTCCTTATTCAGACACAATCAAAGGCGTCACTAGGGTGCGGTAGCTCATGGTGTCCCCCCACCCTCACCACTTACCCCCATAAACCTCAGAGTCTGCCAGTGCCAAATAACGGGGACATGCCATATTTTACATTTTTGTGTCACCCCTTGTGATGGTGTCAACCAGCGCGATCTGCACCCCTCTCATCCCCACTAGTGAAGCCTCTGGAAACAGGTCTGATTAAATTCCATCTCCATTATTGATGCACTTGTGTTGTTATCGCCCATGCAGCTACCAGGCCTTCGTAGATAAATGCGATGCAACGTGGACATCTCTTATAGTTCAGGTCACAGCTTCCCTCACACTTTCAAACCCACATTAAATAGAGACTCTTTTAAACAAGTAATAAAATCTCGAATGAGTATTTAAACGCAACTTCCAACAAAGAATTTCCGACTTTTTTCATTCAAGGGAAATCATTCTAGATTACATGAAAAGTCATTTCAAATCAATAATTCTGTAAGTAAACAAAACAATTGCTATCTACAAATTGTTGATAAAATTACTGGAGTCGAACGAAAAGAGATTTTTCAAAAATTCTTTGTCCACTTTTGTTCTAAATATTAGTAGCTATCGTTTGGCGTTGGTTTCAGCTCGATAGATGTTATGGTTGACGAGAAATTGAAAAATACTGATATCATTTTCTTTTTTTTTATTTTTTTATTTTCCAGGAAATCCAGTAAACCTTTACGGGATTTTTTTGTCCTTGCACATCCTTGAGACCTCAACATATTTGCAAAGACCCGAACCCTCTATATGGTATGGTTCAGGAGAAGTTGCTTTTACAAGCTTGAACAGACAGGACAGACTTTTCAACTATATAAACGCCATTTGTCCCATGGGAAAATTGCGTTAAAAATATAATATACCTTTTAGCTATACTGTAAGTGTAAAGACTTGCCCTAATTAGCCCTAATAGTAATACGCAAAACTTCTATATATTATATAAAATATCCTCAAACTATCACATTTATTTGTTTAGGGTATTTGTCAGACGTGACATGTAAATAGGAATATCCTTAATTGTCCAGTAAGTTTGGAAAATACCCAAATATTCCATGCTCAATTTAAAGGCTTTTAAAAAAAATATGTTTAGGTGTTTTTATATTTCGTCTTATTTCTATGGTGAAGCGGGGATGTCCTAATTCATCCCATAATTTTTTTTTAATGAAGAAATATAATAATGTTTACCAGGTTCAAAAATATGAATTAAATATGCACTTTAATACCAAAGTGTTTAGTGCTTGTACAAGATAACGCAATTCGCAGCATGTCTTGATTAAAAGGAGTGCAATAATATAATTTATATTCACGTTAGTCAAAATTAGCTCAAAGGAAAAAAAAGTGTTATTTATTCACTTAAAATATGTAAGAAAAGTGGAATGGGCTTAAAAAAGATTTAATTGCAATTTAAAATTATGTCAATTACCGAGTATATTGGATTAGCTTTCAAATGAAATAAATCATAAAAAATTAGGCATTGGAAATATAAAAAACCACACATTAATGCCATTCAAACATACCATTTTTTCCCCACTATCCCTACTAATACTTTTTTTAAAAAGAAACTTAAAGTGTACAACATTCATTATCATCAGTCCCGTGACCGTTGCGGTCGTTGGGGGGAGCGCATGGACACATCAACAGATCAACGATCTCCATCTTTGGCTATCTTGAGTGGCGGCCAATAATTCATTCAATCTCATCCCTGCCCATTTCTTTATTTTGTCAAGCCAGCTTTTTCACTATCGATCTCTTCGCCAGCCCCCTTCTACTAAATTAGACAAACAAAGGTTTTGTTTTCCGAAAATTTTGTGTGGCTAAAATTGGTGTCTTCTGAACAGACATCTACAATTAAACACAAGTCATTTTTTTGGCGCTTTTGTGATGGAAGACATTGTCTGACAAGTCTGTATTTATTTACCAAGTTTTGTAAATGGCTTAGTCGCGACAATACTCACAACTCTAGAAAAAGATATTTAAATTCTTTTTAACGTTTGGTATTTTTTTTCAAATATATTGTGGGTCTATTTATATTTTAATATAAATAAAATTTATTGCATTAGACGACGAAAACCCGATTTGTATTCATTCTTTAATACAGTTTACAGTAAAGCACTGAAATGTACTGAAAATATAAACGGAAGTAAATATTCACAACAGGCAGCAACACAAAAATTACAGAAATAAATTGTAAAAAATTTAACTTCTAGAAAAAAAAATTACTTTTAATTAAGATTTAGTTTCATCGAGAGAAACTTGCACTTAATTATTGTTCCTTCAAAACGTAAATTATAGATTTTTTTAAACTTGTAAAAAAAGGGAGGATTTACTTCGGGTAAAATAAAATGTTTTAACACATAAACAATGCACGCTGTACAAATATCAAATATCCTCAGAGCTGTTTTATTTTAGATGTAAAGCATTTAAATAAGTCCGTGTTTTTAACATACAAATTTTAAAGGTCTGTTCACAGGGTAGACATTTTGATCTAAACTTCAGCAAATAAAATAGTGCGTGACGCTAGTTTCCATGGTTGTTTATCAAATTTTGATCAAAATGTGTAATTGTGAACAGGCCTTAACCGTCAAAATCAAAAATACAATGCAGCATTATGGCAATGCAATTCCTTCAGGCATCTAACAAATTATTTGCCATGCCCAACCTTTGACGAGTTACTTTCTTTAAATGTCATATAAAAGGATCTATACAGAATACCTACAAATTATTCTGGTTTAACAAAAGATATGTTCTTGTTTGCCCTTGTGTTGCGCTACCTTCCTGGGACCAAATTATGCAACGTTATTACACATCACATTTTAAAAATAATTATTACTTCCAATTACCGAGTTTTTCTGATTTTTTTCGAAGAAATGTTCAGGTTATATTTTGGTTTTAATAAGAAAATTGAGTAACAATCGATTGTAGTTTGTAATTTTCTATTTTTCTTGAAAAAGTCATTTATTATTATTGGTTAGGATTAAGGGGGGTAGCTAGAGAAAATTAACAGTTAAAAATATATTAATTTTTTAGGGGAAAACCATAAATGTATGCATCTACGAGAATTTAGAAATCTCACGAGTATGCATCTTAAAAATCAATGCGCTACGTAAATTTTAGCAAACATAATTAACTAAAGAGATTTTTTAATAATGTTTTAAACGGACACCTATTTATGATGTATGCATTGCGTAAGAGATCTCTATAAATGACGTCACGCACCTGAAAAGGGGGAGGGAGTAGGGTCGACGGTCTGTGACGATGTGTGACGACGGGGGGGGGGTGGGGGGTTTAAGAAATGTGACATCCCATTAAAACACGCAACTTTAAATAAAAGCTCCACTTGCATATTTGATTGCCTGCAATTTAGTTAACGGCGTTTTACATGGCTTCACTCGTGTTACGATATTAGAGTGCAGTCTTACACTAAATGCATACTTAAATAACAAAATAGTGATTTGAAATATGCTCATTTTCAAATAAAAAATACGGCTTTTATGTAGTACGGGGGGGGGGAAGAAGCCTTGTGACTTCATATTAGCGATAGGGGGAGGGGGGTCTAACTTTTTGTGATGGCGTGTGACTAGGGGAAGGCGGGTGAAAATCGGCGAAAATCGTTTGACGTCATTTACAGACGTCCCTTAAACACATTTATTTTAAACCTCATCGCTATAGATAAATGATCAAAGACCAACCTTTGGCCCTAATTTGATGTCGACCTTACTTTGTTGTTGCGTCGCCCTCTGTTTAATGACAGGAACAGGTGAGTCGCCATTGAGCATTTAAATTCCTTGAGCCATTTTTATTTAGAACGCCGGATGGACTATAGATGGAATTGTTTTGTCTAACTATGTCAATTACATTCAAACACTATATGTTATCATCTATATATTTAAGGATAAAACACTTCAGCCGTTAAAACTTTGAAAGAATGCTATCAAAGGGGAGCTACTACAGTGTCATGACAGTCAGTGGGGATGTTGAGAAGGAAGAAAAGCTCAAAGAATGATAACTGTTTTCCCTTAAAAGTGCCAAATTATTTTACTGTTCAAAAGTAGAAAATCTCCACACCACCGCTGTGAATTGTATGCTTATCTGTTTGAGGCTATTACTTTTGTCAGTTAACTAGTAGTCGGCTTTATAAAAAAAAATTAAAAAATACCACTTGTTTAATAACAGGGATTTCCAAAAGTCCTGCCATATGGCCATATGCGACCAGCGTTTAATTTTTATCTGGCTCGCGGCTTAATTTTAAATATATAACTTGCTCGTACATTTTTTTCTGTAACAACGACATAATGTGTATAAGAAACATATGAACTTGATGTGTTTTTGAGAACAAAATAAGGAGACAGCAAACGATAGCAAAAATCTATTATGTTTTAGTGTTTTTAGACGTGGCTATTGATTACAAAATCCGTTAATTTTTTTTATTTTATTTTTGTTTATTTTTTTTTGGTGTGTACGCATTTCGATGAGTTCCGATGGTAAACGAATGATTTAATATTGCTTGATTCTTCCAATTCTGTTAAAGGTACATGTAGCATTGACACCCTTAAAATTTTAAGAAGAGTTTTTTGCCGTAACGATTTCAGCTCTAGTTATATTTTAAGATTAGATATCAGTCAATAAAATACTTTTCAAATTTTGTACTACAAAACTACTAACTACCCCAAACGTTAATACATATAAACGAGAAGTCCGTAAAGCATGTATTTTTATTTTACTATCTTATTCTGACCCCCAAATTATTTTAGTTCATGGAATACGGTCTATTTTGAAAATAGTTTCGACGCACCTGGTTTACAATGTAAGTAACATAAACTAAGATCTTGACTTCTTTTAGCGAAAGCTTTGGATTCAGAGACATTGATGTGAAAGAATAAATCGTCATCATCATCATCAGTGGCGCTACAGCCCATGTAGGGCCCTGGCCTGCTCCACCACATCCTTTTATTCGGATCGATCGATGGCTTTCCTTCTTCATCCCTGAACCACCAGCTGTTGTAGGTCCGTTTCCACATAATCGATCCACCTCAGTCTTGGGCGACCAGTGAGTCGTCTGCCCCCTGGTTTCTGCCTGTAATTAACTTTTGGTGCTCTACACTCTGGCATCCTTTCTACAGGTCCTGCCCAGCGTAGTATTCCCATTTTAATACTTGTGACGATGGGAGGGTCTTTGTACAGCTGGTATAGCTCTTAGTTTGTCCGAATTCTCCAGATATCATTTATATCACAGAATAAAGCTTTTATAAACTTTGTCTGTTCACGCCTTTTTAATTCCCTTATATTAACTTCACCGCCGTCTCGTCATCTCTCTGTCTGTCTTGGGCGGGCGGGCAGAAAAACAAAAGTAAAAAATGACCCTTTCCCGTGATCCGATCGAGCTGAAATTTGGCACACGGACTCGTCTCACTTAACAATGCATCGTATCAAAATTTCAGATCGATCAACGTACCGTAATTTAATTAATGCATTTTTAGTTTATCCTTATATAACGTATGTAATTCAAATTCACTGTTTGTTATTGTTTTTTTCCCACGTGAGAGTTTGAGTTGAGGCGTTGACGCGACCCATCGAAGTATCGGCGTGCTTTTGTTTACATTTTACGTGTCACGCTGAGCTCGGTCAAGCGATCGGTGACCAGACTTTTCCCAACTCACCAACCCCCCCCACCAGGGTTGTGAAGCAAAGTTGAGTTAAGACAGATTCAGTCTATAAATGTTTTTCGCGTTTGAAAATAATCAATACTGTTAGTTATGTCTCATATGTAAGCGATTTATAGTCAAAAACTTTGTTTTTACGGGTTTGTTTTATTTCTATCTTCAGTCTAACCAACAACAAAAAACTCCGACAGCTGTTAAAGGGTCCAAGGGAGTCCACCACACTTTGACCTAAATTCTAACAGACATCAACTTATTGTTAATACCTGCTCAAAACAAAGGGATAACCAAAATTTTCAAGACTGACGTAATTTTTAAATCCTTTATATTAACTCGTGTTGTCTGCACCCTTGATTGCTTGTTTGCTTGATAGTCGCCAAAATTTGGATCGATTTTTAACCAACTTTCTTGTAAGCTATCGAGCTGAAATTTTGCAGGCAGTTTTGTATCGATAATAAAAACAATGTATCAAATTTTCAGATCGATCGCATGTACCGTAATTAAATTATTGATTTTTTAGATTATTTTATTTATTCCTATGTGTCATGCTATTTTTTTAGATAGAGCGTCGCGGTGCGAATTATATTGAACAACCTTTCTGTCGCGCAATAAGGTGCGTATTTTATTGACAACTCTTTTTATAAACATATTCCTGATCGATGCGCATTATATTAACCATGTTTTACGACACAACTGCAATTTTGTATTTCTGGATGATCTGGCGCTGCGTATTATAATGAACATTCTTTTAGTTACTTCTCGTACATAAAGGATTTATGGTGAAAAACTTGGTTTTTTACGGTTTTTTTTTAATGAAGTTCGTTTTGGTCTATTTTTTATAATAATACTAGCAGACCCGTCGTGCGTTGCAACGATCTCAGTGAACATGAATAAATTTAAAGAAACCAATGAGTGGTATGTTTTAAAAACAATTATGCGAGAAAACTTCGAAGAAGTCTGAAAAAAAGTCAAAGTTTCATAGCTAATGGATAAATAAATTTATAATTAAAAAGCTTACAAAAAGAAGAAACGATATTAAGGGCCCCGGCCCAAAATGAGTGATGATTTAATTTTTTTAATTGCCATTGTACTCAAGTAATATTTCTCAAAGTAAAATTGAATGGTGAATACAATTATTAACGTTAAGTAAAAAAGACATTTGGGGCCCCCAGCTCCGAGGGAATGGACATTGGGAGTGCAGTGCCCTATGGTAATTAATTATAAGCTCTTAAGTTTTTATATACTAAGTTTGGTAAAAATCCAGGATTTTTCTCATTATCTAAAGTTTAAACTATTTTTATACACCTAATATAGGGGAAAAACGACATTAAGGGGCCCTCGGGCCCATAGGGTGCAAAATGTCAATTTCAAAAACCTGTTCTTTTTAATTGAGTTCTATCATGGATATTTTTCTCAAGATCGTTAAAAAGGGAATGGGAAAAATATGTTAAATATATACGAAAAAACAACATTTGGGGCCCCCGGCCCGGAAGAAATTGACAGTAAAAGTTTAGTAGCCTAATGTATGTTAATATGGGCTACCATGTTTTTGTGGTCGAGTGGCAGCGCACTGGACTGTCGTACCGAGTGTCACGGGTTCGAATCCGTGTGAAGGCAAGGGTTTGTTCCCGGGGCCTAGGGCGTCCCTGAGTCACCCCGCTCCTAATGGGTACCTAACACTACATGTAGTTAGGCGGCTGGGTAATGCGTGGAACCGACAAAGCTGTGGCCTGTGAATGCTGCATCACTTGCCAACAGATCATCTGTCATGGTCTGTGGACGCAACTATCTTCTGCATAGAAGGAGCGTCTGTATAGATAAGATAAGATAAGATAAGGTATACAAAGTTTGGTTAAGATCCATTCATTTACTCAGTAGCTAACCTATAAACTAAAACTATTTTTATAAGGCTCATAAAAGCAAAAAAAGACATTAAGTGCCCCAGTGCAACGTATAAATTTCAAAACACCTGTTCATTTCAATATGGATAGTAATGGATACATTTAACATTATTTTTCAAGATCGTTAATAATTGAAATGTGAATAAAATCTTATACGTTTAAGAAATAAGGCATTTTCCGGCCCCAGCCCCGAAAGAATGGCCAGAAGAATTTCAGTGCCGAATAGTATTTTAATATTGGCTATCAAGTTTTTATATACAAAGTTTGATTAAGATCCATCAATTTACCTAGCAACAAAAGCTTGAACTAATTTTTATATTGCTCACTTCAGCACAAATTGACATTATGGGCGGCCTCCGGCACCCCATTAGCGTTAAATTTAGAAAACGAAGCTGCCAGTTACCATCCCGGGGGCGTACTCATCAGTCTCAAAAAATTGCATGACGATCGGATGAATGTTTTAGTCAGCTATAAAGGACATGCACGCGCCCCACACACACACACACACACACACACACACACACACACACACACACGCACGCACACACACACACACACACACATACTTATATTTATATATATATATATATAGAAGATGGGTCAAGATCCATAAAGTTTCTCAGTATTTTAAGCTAATAATAATTTTTATTCAGCTAATATAAGAAAAAAAAACCAAATTGAAGGGGACCCTGGGCCCATTCGGTGAAAGATGTCAATATCAAAAAACTTTTCATTTTAATTAAGTTTCCTTATATATATATTCCTCAAGATCGTGAAAAATTGAATGGGGGGAAATGCATTACACATATATGAAGAAAAGATATTTGGGGCCCCCGGTCCCCAAGGAAAGTACATTTGAAGTTAGTTGCCCTATAATATTTTAATATGGACTACCAAGTTTTTGTATTCAAATGTTGGTTAAGATCCATTCATTTACGCAGTAGTAGACGCATAAAATAATTTTAATATAGCTCATATTAGCAAACAAAACAACATTAAGTTAATGGGCCCCAAGGCCAAATTATTGAAAGAAATAAAGTGCGAAACACATGTTCATTTGAATAAATTTCACAATAGATACATTTATTTATATTTCTCAATATTGTTAAAAATTGAATGGACGATAAAATATTAAATATTTACTAACTATGACATTTTGGGCCCTCTGCCTCGACGCAATGAAAAATTAGGAGTTCTGTGCCCTATAATAATAAAATATTGACCATTGAGTTTTTATATACTAAGATGTGTCAAGACCCATTAATGTTCTCAATATTTTACGCTAATCCTAATTTTTAATACAGCTAATATAAGAAAAAAAACGACATTTAGGGGCTCCTGGGCCCATTCGGTGAAAGATATAAATTTCAAAAAAAAATCATTTTAATTAAGTTTCCTCATAGATATATATATTCCTCAAGATCGTGAAAAATTGAATGGGGTAAAATACATTAAACATATACGAAGAAAAGACATTTGGGGCCCCTGGCCCCGAAGGACTGGACATTTGAAGTTCTGTGCCCTATAGTATTTTAATATGGGCTACCAAGTTTTTGTATTCAAATTTTGGTTAAGATCCATTTATTTACTCAGTAGCTAACGTATAAACTAATTTTTATATAGCTCATATAAGCACAAAAAAAGACATTAAGGGCCCCAGGTCCCATTCAGTGCAAGATATAAGTTCAAAACAACTGTTCATTTCAAATTGTATAATAATGGATACATGTGTCATTATTTGTCAAGATTGTTAATAACTTAATGGTGAATAAAATCTTCAACGTTTAAGAAAAAATGCATTTTGCGGCCCCCAGCCCCAAAGGAATGACTATTAGGAGTTCAGTTACCTATAGTATTTTAATATTGGCTATAAAGTTTTTATAAACAAAGTTTGGTTAAGATCCCAAAGTTTGCACAGTAGCTAGCGCTTAAACTAATTTTTATAGAGCTCATGTAAGCAAAAAACGACATTAGGGGCCCCCGATGCCCCATGAGTGTTAAATTTAGAAAAAAAGTTGCTAGTTACCATCCCAGGTGGGTATTCAAAAGTCTCCAAAAGTTTCATGTCGACCGGATGAATGGTTTAGTCAGCTATAAAGGACATGCACACACACACACACACACACAGACATACTTTGATTTTTTATATATATAGATTATTGCCCTATAGTATTTTAGTATCGGCTGTCAAGTTTTTATATACAAAGTTTAGTTAAGATCCAACAATTTACACAGTAGCTAGCGCTTAAACTAATTTTTAAAAAGCTCATATAAGCAAAAAATGACATTATGGGCCCCCAGTGCCCCATGAGTGTTAAATTTAGAAAACAAAGTTGCCAGTTACCATCCCAGGTAGGTACTTAACAGTCTCCAAAAATTTCATGACGATCGGATGAATGGTTTAGTCAGCTATAAAGGACATGCACACGCACACACACACACACACACACACACACACACACACACACAGACACACACACACACACAGACATACTTTGATTTTTATGTATATAGATAGATATAAGACAGAAAGACAAAGGCCCATTTGGTGATAGATGTAAATTTCAAAAACCTTTTCATTTAATTAAGTTTCCTCATAGATATATTCCTAAAGATCATGAAAAATTGAATGGGGGAAAATACATTAAACATATACGAAGAAAAGACATTGGGGGCCCCCGGCCCCGAAGGAATGGACATTTGAAGTTATGTGCCCTATAGTATTTTATCATGGGCTCCAAGTTTTTGTATTAAAACTTTGGTTTAGATCCATTCATTTACTCAGTAGCTAACGCATAAACTAATTTTTATATATCTAATATAACCAAAAAAAGATATTAAGGGCCCCGGGGCCCATTCAGTGCAAGATATAAAGTTCAAAAACCCTGTTCATTTCAATTTGTATAATAATGGATACATGTGTCATTATTTGTCAAGATTGTTAATGACTGAATGGTGAATAAAATCTTAAACGTTTAAGAAATGGGACTTTTTGGGCCTCCAGCCCCAAAGGATTGACTATTAAGAGTTCAGTGCAGTATAGTATTTTAATATTGGCTATCAAGTTGTCATATACAAAGTGTGGTTAAGATCCAACAATTTACACAGTAGCTAGCGCTTAAACTAATTTTTATATAGCTCATATAAGCAAAAAATGACATTATGGGCCCCGGTTGCCAGTTACCATCCCAGGTAGGTACTTAACAGTCTCCAAAAATTTCATGACGATCGGATGAATGGTTTAGTCAGCTATAAAGCACATGCACACACACACACACACACACACACACACACACACAGACATACTTTGATTTTTATATATATAGATGTTAAAATTTAGACTTGTCCTCTGTAATTTTACCAGTTTTCAAAACTAGCTATAAATGAGCATTGAAATGCTTTATCGACATAGATTGGACACAACATTTTCTCTTCGTTTATTAAAAAACATCATTATATTTGCATTGTATTATCCATTACAAAAAAAATAAAACAAAAAACTAATGTTAAAACAAAATTAGTCACAATTCTTACAGGTTCATCCTGGTACACAGAGGTTGGCTCCTGTGCCAGAGAGATGCAGTTTGTGGAAGGCGTTTGTTACGGCTACGTTGATTCGAATTGGCATGATGCCGAGGTAAGTAGATGTTGTCTTCGGCAGTTAAATATATTATTATATAAATTTTTAAATATGACATAATCATTTGCAAAATTATTGACTTTGCTACAGAACCGGGTTAAAAAGTCAACAGCATTTGAAAAAAACAAACACTGGGTTTTAATCTGGTCGAAAGTACGGCATTACGCAACTAAAATCCATGACATTAAAAATATTAATTTTCTATCTCACAATAATCTTCTGAATAGAATGAGCTTTTGTAATGTATAACATAGGGGGGAAAAGGTCTTGAGGAGCGTATGTCGCAGTAATCATATTTATAGAAGAATGCAAAGAATAAGAAAAGATACGCAAAACCGTATGTAAAAAGTCAGTTCAAGGTCGTGTATCCTTAAAGAAATGATGACCGGGAAGATTAAGAAAACACTTAATTCCCCTGCTACTCGTACAACCAGTTCTTTTAAATAAATACAATCGAGCTGTCCAACTCGGACATCTTTACGTCAGCTTTCGGTCCGAAGGGCACTACAACAGATAACTGAGAGATAGGATTAAATGATTTATGTTTCTTGTTTCTTCTGTGAAGAAACATACCTTTTAATTAGGAGTGTACCGGCATTCGACTCCTGTAAATCCGGAATACGGCCATACTTACAAATCAGGCTCCGGCTGCGGCCGGATCTAACTATCAATCCTGCCAAGTCCGGATTTCAAAATTTTGACAACGGTACAGATCTACTTTTAATTTACACACAAGTCTAGCGGTAAAGTACATACTTATTCAGTCACTGACAATAGACAGAGTCTTCACTTACCAAATATTCAGCAATGCCTGTACGATATTAGAATAAGTGCATTTTTATAGAAAAAATAATGTTCTTATACGATATAGAAAATAAATAAATAAAGTAGGCCCTTCTATCTTTTTCCCCCTTGAATATCCTTATTAATTTTTTATCTCTACCCAGACTGGGCCCCGCGTAATCCATTTCGCATACTAAGCCGCATAGATAAGATACGATTACATAGTATTAACAACAAAAAAAAATTAAGTTGAATAGCGAGTTAGTTCACTTTCTATATGTTAATAAAAGAGTTTACTTTCTAAAAAACGATTTTTAAAAATATTTTGTTTACATTCTTTTCCCCCCTTTCTAAGCGAACATAATAACCGCCTCTACAGGCATGCGCAACAGTGCGTAACAGCAGCAGTGTGTACCTCAGTCACTCATGTGTCCTCAGTCGCTTTGGTATCTCCTACAGTCGTCTGAGCCACGTTGCCTTTCCATTGTTCTCTTCGTTTGTCCCAGAAGCTTTGTTTGATTTTGCACCTCGTATTACCATTCGTTTCCTAACCATGGCCGTCGCTTCACATATATTTTGTGGAGTCAATAGCTCTTTCAATTTAGTCAAAACTCCTGCATCAGGTAACTGTTTATTTCTATCAGTTGCATATTTCTGGACAAATGTCATCGACGGAACTGTTGCTCTCGAACTTTGCAAGGTGGCTTAGTAAGCTTTTTTTGCGAGTATTTGGGATAACTATGGCGACGCCCTGTCCGTTGTTCTTACTCACGGAAGCACAGTCATACACTCTGATCTACAATACGCTGCCTACATGAATACTTCCGGCGTTTAGGGTAGCGAGGCTGAAATTGTGTTATTTGTGTCCGTTCTTTCGCCACTTTCTTTGCACTCTCCATGAGCAAGTCTGTGGCGTATGCTACGCCGCGGGGCGTCTAGTAAGTTATATCATTGTAATAATTTTATATTCTTTGTTTTTTTCCGTTAAACTTTAAATGGCAGTTGCAATTGTGATTTTATTTGCGAACTTAAAAATAAAAATGGGGCTAATATGTTATATCTTATTCAGTCTTATTATTTTAAAACTCTAGTCTATTGTGAATGTTATAATTATTCAAATTAAAATAATTAACAAATTAAATTGTACATTAAATTATTAATACATAACAAAATAAACAAACTAACAAGAGTTGATCATGAAATCATTCAAATCCATGTAAAATGTAGTAAAAGAATCAAGTTCAATGCGAGAAAAATATATTAAGTTAAAAGTTACAAGTATAGACATTACTTTGCTACATAAGATAACAAAATAAGTTAACTAACAGCATATTAAACTTAAATAGTCAGAATAAAAGAACAGTTTAATTATGGCTCTTGATCGCGACTTCTAGTACAACACACTACACACTCAGTATAACTCTGTTCGCTTGGTACACACTATAAAATTCGTTGAACTTCGTTCAAGTTCGTTTATTCAATTCATTGTAAAATGTTCATCGTTCACGTTGACAATGTCACAAAGTAAATAGGAGATACTCTCCATTTGTAGGATAATAAATATATTAATAAACATTATCTAATACTATATATAAAGTAGTAAAGTACACCCTATTAGCTCTTACACTTAAATGTGGAGATATCCGGATTCGGCAAATAGTAAAAAAACCATATCCAGCTGATCCCTAATTCTATTGTTGAATTGCAATACTGTGTCGTAATACCTTAATTACAATACTGGGTTGCTAGACTACGTTATTCTACACAGGGTTATCCACAACAATGAATACTTTCAGGTACAACAGGTATTCCATTCACGTCAGTATCTGTGTTTTATTACAATATGGTAATTAAAATAAACTAGGGCTGGTACTGATTAAAATAATTTCGTTAGATTAATCTTGAAAAATTAATCGATTAATTTATATTAATTTTAACTTTATATCCCATAATATAGATCCCGTTAAGCTGCAATTCATTATTTCGCGAAATCGGTGAAGTCGCGGTAATTCCATGGCTCCCAAATTTTGTGTCGTAGCACAGCAAATTATTTCTGCTATGCAAGAAATAAGAAGAAAACCTTTTTGTCTACGTATAAACGTATAAAAAAATAACAATATTAAACGGGTAAAGTAAGTAAGTAATAAAAATATATTTTATTTTAATGGATTAAAATTTTAAACGATTAATCGATTAATTAATCGTTAATTTCCCGAGTCCCAAAATAAACAACATAAATTAATGCTATTTAAATGTGACATTCCATAAATATAGAACAATGATGTCAATGGCAGATTATTATTATTTTTTAATACAAACAAAAACATTACAGCATATTTGTAAGGAAAAGCTGAATATGTCCTTTGCGTCATTCAATAGTGGATCAAATATCCACCACCTTGAATTATTGGAGCCCACTGTATTTGGACGAAGTCTTTCATGTAAGTAAGTACGTTATAACAACGATTTTCTACGATATTTTTCGTTACAAACGTTTTAAAAAAAGGGATTTCACACCCCCCCCCCACGAAAAAAAAATTAACATTAAACGTAATTAGAAAAGGACAGTGTTCAAGGTGGGGAAACAAAAGCAATCAGAATGAACTTTATTCCTATTGTTTCTTATTCTTAGAAATAACCATATTTCGTCCCTTTCAAATAAAATGTAGAAAGCTATAATCTTCTGTATGGAAGTAGTGTCTCTAAATGTTTAGCAAAATGTATTAACATACATATTTTTTTTAAAAATAATTTTAATCAGTTTTTATCTTAAACATTATTTTATTATTTATTTTTTTCTTGTTTAAAGTTATAATTTAAGGTAAACGAGTAAAGGGGCCGTCCATGAAGAACGTACCGCTCAACAGGGGGGGGGGTAAGAAAGTGTGACAGTTTGTGACAGGGAGGAGGAGGGTCCGGCCATATGTGTCGTCGCAGTAATTTATATTAAATTTTAATTATTTTCTTAATAAAAAGCACATATTTTGTTCGAAAGTGTGACGTACTTTGGTGGGGGAGGGGGTCCGAGTTTTATGACAGTTTGTGACAGGGGGAGAAAGGGGAGTTTAAAAATCGTCAAAAATAGTGAGACGTACTTTATGGACGGCCCCAAATCAGGTATTTAAAAGCGGTAATTTTAGTTATTGAATAATTAACTGATAAGAAATAAAATTCTTTCTTTATAAATGTATGGTATTTCTAAAATAATAATTTTGTTCTAGAACGGGGTGTGAGGGGGGAGGGGTGATAGGTAACAGAGAGCCATTTAATTTTTTTTATTTTTAAAAAAAGTGTTTAACTCTGCACTGAAGTGTTATATGAATTTTTTTTTAAATTTTTTTTTAACTTTAAAAAAAAATATTGTAATTTAATAATGGAGAAGTTACAGCCCCTCCATCTATACCCTTTCCATATGTTTTAGAAATATATGTTTTACAGTTACACTATTAAAATATTTAATTATGTAAGTTTTCTTAATAGGAGCACATTTACAAAAAAAGCACATAAGGGTAGTATAGACACATTATGAAAATTTTATTTGTTATGATTCTGCTGAAATATTTTAAGTGGCTAGTAGTTGTGGTGCAAAGAAATTCTCCCAGATTCTAGTTACTAATCAACGCTCCGAGGAGTGCTACATGCGCTGATTTGATTAACTCCATTGTGAAGTACAACGACCAACAGAAGCAGATTGAACGGACAACGAATATAAGTCGGCAATTAGCTTTTTCAAAGTGTTGACAATATTTCAACTAATATGCTTCTGGCACGGGCGTCACGAATGCATCACAGGCTGTTCCTTGTGTATCATTACCAAACCCTGATCTTCCTGTTGATATAACAGTTTTATTTTAGCAGCCGAAGGTTCCATAACAATATTTAGGATAAACAGAAGACTGTCTTTGATTACGTCTATCACGTATGGTTTTGTGAGAAAAGCGGAACATTATTTAAGTTGGAGCAAGTCATTACTCCTGGTCATAAAATCTTAGGGTAAAACTTGTAACGTGTATTTCATAAATTGTTCGCGAGCCGCACAAGTGATCACAGAAGAGCCGCATGAGGCTTGCCAGCAGCTGTTTGGTCTCATTTGCTCTACAATAGGGAAGTATGCATCCACGCAATGCCTTAGAGTGTATGGTAAACTTAAGTTTTCGGCAAATAATTTTACACACATGCTGCAAAATATTTAGCAGTAGTTAAAACCTTCCTATATCGTTCTTCTTGGGCGATATCATTAAGTGGTAACTAAGAGAAGGGGGCCAGCTTAAAAACTCTCTTTCTTTTCACCATAGTTTTCCTAGCAGCGACGAAAATGCACAAAAATGACACGTACCGTTGGGTCAAAACTGGCGTTGAAGTGACTGAGTTACCATGGTTTGACAACCTGCCAGAAGGAATTAACTGTGTGTACTTTCGGATAGGAGTGAAAAAATGTGGACTCTTCAATTGTAGTAAATCAATAGAAGGGTTTTGTGAATTTTTAGGTAAAAGTTTTTTTTTATTCTTCCCTGTTCAATATTTCAGAATTTTGATGTAGGGTGGGGGGAGGGGGTGGAAGCTAATCTTATCTTGTCTGTCTTAGGCGCTCCTTCTATACAGAAGCTTAATACAGGTGAATAGATTTATTTTCTTCTTTTTTGACTTTGAGAAATAACATTTGGATATGACCATCATCATACTTATTTTATTGTTTTGCACTGGAATGTCAGATGGTGTAATATAAATTTCTTTAAGTTTTGGTTTCCTTAGACGAATTTTCACTTATATATGTATATTTATATTAGGGCTGCGGAAATTAAAGATTAATTTCTCGATTAAATTATTTTTTATAACAATTAATCGCTTACAAATTATTGGAAGTAAAAAAATAAAAAAACAAACATAAAAAAATATTGGCGATTAAATTATAAATGTCCTGACGATTACACGGACATTTTGGTTTTAAGCTAGTGACTGACAGGAATGCTCAAAATGTTGATAAAGTTTGCCTACCATGGTTCTAACACTTCGCCTACTTATAAAACCAATTGAAAAGTGTATTAAGCTAATGGCAGTACTATTATCAGACTCAGAGGCAGAAAATGACGACAGCTCTTCTGACGAATTACTGCGTTACAAAATGGAGATGAATGTTCCTGAATTCATTAACGCTCTACAATGGTGGATACTTAATGAACACCGATATCCGATGATGTCATTCCTTGTCAAGACCGTTTTGTGCATACCAGTAACCTCAGTTCCATGTGAATGATTGTTCAGCTCGGCTGGTTATATTGTAACTTGGACCCACTCATCACTTGAACCAAATAATGTCAACACACTTGTCTTTTTGCGTAGTTGGTTAAAAGATGACATATGAAGGAGACATTCCAGTGGTATTTAGATCTTCAAAAAGTACGTTTAATAAGTGTTACTTAAGACATAATAAATTTTGAATTTTTGGCTTTAATCGAAACTAACCATTAATTAATCGTCAATTTGTCAAAAGTTATCGATTAAATTTAAATTAATATCTAATACATAATCGCCCTTCGCATGCGTATGTCTCCCCAAAGGGACATCACTCTGCTTTTTTTTTAAAATTGAAAATATAAACTTAAAAATATATTTTGTCTTCTAGTTTACAATTAACAATGGCGTCATTGTTTTATGATGATTGTTAATTGTTAAATACTTTGTGTGCATTTCAGGAATATTTCGCAAGCGCCCTGCAACCCCTATTCTAGAATACTTTGTGTACATTTCAGGAAGTTTGATATTTCGTGCCCCTGCTACACTAAAAATGTGGTGTACAAGGAAATCTATGATATTTAGTTGTTCATATCGTATTGTGTTCATGGCAACATAAGCCAAATGTTATTTTCTATTACAGTATTTCATACATTTCTTTGTTATTCCTTCTGTCGGATTTCGTTCAGCAGGCTTTTCCACTAGTATATATATATATATATATACATATATTATATATATATATATATAAAATATATATATATATATATATATATATATATATATATATATATATATATATATATATATATATATATATATATATATATATATATATATATATATATATATATATATTTCTTCATGTTACTAAAAATAATACTTATTATTATGATTTATTTAAATAGTATAAAAATGATAATAATTATTATCATATATATATATATATATATATATATATATATATATATATATATATAATTCACCAAAGCGAGTATGTGCAAACAAGCATGACGTATGACTCTTTGTGTGGATGAACAACCAGTTTATGGTTGGCATGTCTCGAGACCAACAATAGTTCTTGCGTTCCTTTGAGTTTTTCATTCACAGAATAACACGTGATTCGTAGTGTAGTGGTTATCCCCATCCGCCTTACATGCGAAAGCTCCTGGTTTCAAGACCCAGCGAAAGCTTTAATTTTTTATTTTTTTTTAAATGTGCTTGCGTTCGTTCTTTTCCCTCTTTTTGCGAACATGGCTGACCCTCGCTAGGGTCGGCCATTCAAAGTTTATCGTCTGCAAGCTAGGGTGGTGAAAGGTGGTTGACAGGTAGATAATCGCTTTGCGAATGTATCTCGACCAACAATGCGTCGGTGGTTCCCCCCACCGACGTTAACGCGTTGTTTTGATTTCTTCGCTCTGTAGTGTGTGTCCATTCTCCCCCCCCCCTTTTTCTTTGCATTATCCATGAGCAAGTCCGCGGCGTATGCTACATGCGGGGGTCTATCTATTTATAAATATTATTATTATTAAGTACTCACTATACAAACAAACAAAATAATTTAAAATCACGGATCAAATATTTTTTATTAAAACATGAAAATAAAACTATTGCATTTTGTGGACCTTTATTTTTCATTTTAATCCTTTTAATGTTTTTTTTTATAATACAGTAAAGATAATCTGTACACATCACTTTACAGACTGCCCCCCAGACTGTGATAAGTACGGGTGTGACCTTCGTGATGCCCATTGTCCTTTTTGTAGGCCAGGCAGAATGGGGTAAATACTGTGACGCTGGTAAGATTAACACAGATTTCTCTTTTTTTAAACAGAAACAATCACAACGAAAAACAATGAGGATCTTTTAACAACAAAAAAAACCAACAAACTTTTAAATAAAAAATTACCCCGTAAAAAACGCTCTAAAGAACGATACATAACTAAAAGTATTTTCATTTGTAATACGCATTTAATACAACAATCAAAAAAATTCAAAATGTTAGCTATGTATCATATATAAAGGATTTATACTAAAACTATTACTACAGTCTGCCTGCTAAATTTCAGCTAGATATCGTCACAGGAAAATGGTTATATAATCATATTTAATATACTGCGCACCATGCGACAGATTATCATATAATTTACAGATCGGGAATATATTTTTAAAAAGTATCGTCAATATAATATGCACCGCAAAACGCGACAGGAAAATATTAAAAGGGTTCTTTAATATAGTACGCACCGCGATAGTCTAGCACAAAAAATTTACATGCTACATAGAGATACACAGAGATAATCTAAAAATTCATTAATTTAATTACATTACATTTTATCGATCTAAAATTTTGATAGGTCATTTTTATCGTCGGAACTAGGCTGCCACGAGTTAATATAAAGGATTTAAAAATACAGGCTCACCACTTTATGGATATTTTAAGGGATATAACCTTCTTGAAATATTAATAACTTTTTCGCTTAAAATTATTATCTCTAACAGATTGTCCAATCAACTGTATTGAATGTGAGCAGGACGGAACATGTACCATTGAAAGTAATGCCGTTTATCTATACTAATAAAAGGCAAAGCCCTCACTGACTGACTGACTCATTCATCACTAATTCTCAAACTTCCCGTGTAGGTAGAAGCATGAAACTTTGGGAAGTTGTCGAGTAGCCTCTCGCGACGAAAATTGGCGTAAAAGAATTTTAAAATTAACACTCATGGGGGCCGGGGGCCCAAAAACGTTTTTTTTCCTTATATGGCCTATATAAAATTTGAAAATCACCAATTCTCCTGTTTCCCGAGTAGGCAGAAGTATGAAACTTTGGGAAGTTGTTGAGTACAATCCCGCAATGGTAACGGGAGAAAAAATATTTAAATTATCTCTTCCTGTGGGCCGGGGGCCCAAATGAAGTTTTTTCCTTATATGAGATATATAAAAACTAAAAATCACTAATTCTCTAATTTCCCGTGTAGGTAGAAGCATGAAACCCTAGGTAGTTGATAAGCACACTTCCGCGATGGTAGCAAGCGAAAAAAATATTTAAAATAACACTTAATGGGGTCCGGGGGCCCAAATGTAGTTTTTTTCTTATATTAAAAACTGACTCATCACTAATTCTCGGATTTCCCGTGTATGTAGAAGCATGAAACCTTGGGAAGTTGTCAAGTAGCCTCTCTCGACGACAAATGGCGAAAAAGAATTATAAATTCAGCTTCATGGGGGCCGGGGGCCCAAAATCTTTTTTTTTCCCTTCCATTGGCTATATAAACATTTGAAAATCACTAATCCTCCTATTTCCCGAGTAGGTAGAAGCATGAAACTTTGGGAAGTTGTTGAGTACACTTCCGCGATGGTAACAGGCGAAAAAAATATTCAAAATTTCACTTACTGGGGCCCAGGGGCCAAAATGTAGTTTTTTCCCTATATGAGTTATATAAAAACTGAAAATCACTAATTCTCCTAATTCCTGTGTAGGAAGTAGCATGAAACTTTGAGTAGTTGTTAAGTAACATTCTGCGATGGTAACAGGTTAAAAAATTTATCTAAATTATCACTTACTGGGGGCCGGGGGCCAAAATGTAGTTTTCTTCTTATATAAAAAACTGACTCATCACTAATTCTCCAATTTTCTCGTGTTGGTAGCAGCATGAAACTTTGGAGAGTTGTTAAGTACACTTCCGCAATGGTAACAGGTGAAAAAGAATTTTGAAATTCACACTCATGGGGGCCGGGGGCCCAAAAACGTTTTTTTTCCTTATTCTGGCTTTATAAAAATTAAAAATCCCTTATTCTCCTATTTCCCGAGAAGGTAGAAGCATGAAACTTTGGGTAGTTGTTGGATAACATTCCGCGATGGTAACAGGTGGAACAATTATATAAATTATCACATAACGGGGGCCGGGGGCCGAAATGTAATTTTTTTTCTTATATGAGCTATATAAAAACTGAAAATCACTAATTCTCCTATTTCCCGTGTAGGTGGAAGCATGAAACTTTGGGCGGTTGTTGAGTACCCTCCCGCAATGGTAGCAGACGGAAAAAAATTAAATTATCAGCTCGATAGGATCACGGGAAGTGTGTCATTTTTTAACTTTTCGTTTTTGTTTTTCTGCGGGACTACAACAGACAGACAGACAAGACGGTGAAGTTACTATATGTATTATATCCATCATGATCCATTTTGAAATCAATTTGTGTTTTGAATTTGTGTTACGCGGGTTCTCAATGCTTACTGAAATCCTAATTTACCGCAGCAAAGCGCGGGTATTTTGCTAGTATTACTATATTATTATAAATTAATTTATGATAAATATTAATTTTAAAAAAAAATATTACTGGAAATACATGGAGTTAATCTTAAAATAATAAATAAATGAATAACTCTATATCCGTATATTTCTACCTTACGTCTAGAAGGATAAGATCCCTTTACCGTCGGGTTGGGTTGCATTTCCTCGTTTGGTGATTAATCCTATCCTTGATTGACAGTCTTTTTCCACAGCTTTTGCACACGAGTTCTGTGCTTCCCAAAGTTCTGTGCTTTCTCGTAGCTCTTCTGTCCGTAGCCTCCTCCATCCTTCGCTCCTCAGCCACTATGACGCCCCTTTTGACAACTGTGCGCCATGTAGATCTGTCTTCTGCTTTGCATGCGCAGTCACTTGTGTTTATTCTGGCTGCTTTCATGTCTCTCTGGCAGACATCCTTAAATCGCAGACGGGGGTGACATGTCTTCATCTTTTCCGATGTCTTCCTCTTTCCTGATGCCAGTTCTCCATACAGAAGGTCCTTGGGGGTGCAACCCGGGTTCATTATTTTTACATGTCCTAGCCATCTTAAGCGTATTTCACTAAGGATTGAGAACATGCTTTGGATATTTGTACGCATCAGCACCTCACTAGATAAAAGCATGAAACTCTGGGAAGTTGTTAAGTAGCCCCTCGCACCTCACTTTTTGTCACTTTGTCATGTCATTTAATGCCAAGGATGCGACGCATGCATCTCAAGTGGAAGCTATTATGCCTGTGCTCTTGGGATGAATAAGCGGTCCATGTCTCGCTCCCGTATAGCAGCGTACTGATGATGCAGGCTCGATAGACTCAGTTTGGTTTTCTCCGTTAGCTTGATGTTTTTGCCAAACCCGTTTATTTAGTTTAGCGATTGGGGCATCTGCTTTGCCAATTCTATTGTTTGTTTCATCCTCAATGGAGAGTGAGTTGGAAACCTTGGACCTTAAGTAGGTGAAGCTGTCTACAACCTCTAAGTTTTCATTGTCGATATTGATGGTGGGAGGAGTACATGTGTCTTGGGCCATTATGTTTGTCTTTTTCAAGCTGATTTGCAGACCAAATTTGTTGCATGAGTTGGACAAGCTTGAAACGAGTTGTTACAAACCAGTTTCTGTGTGTGCTATCAGTGCCGCATCGTCCGCAAAAAGTTGCTCGCGAATTAGGACATATAGCGTTTTGGTTTTGTCTCGGAGGCGAGCAGTGTTGAAAAGTCCTCTATCAGCTCTTATGTGTAACCAGATTCAATCACTGCCATTTTTGAACGCGTATCGAAGCAGCACAGACAAGAATATTGCGAACAGTGTTTGTGCGAGTACACAACATTGTTTACCTCCGCTGCTGACTGTAAAGGCTTCTGACGTAGTTCCACCGAACTGCACTGTGTGTCATTCATATTTTCATGGAACTGTCTGATGAAGGCAAGTAGGAGTGGGGGCCAGACAATTTTTTTCCAGGATTTGAAATAACCCACTGCGACTGACTAAATGAAAAGCTTTCGTAACACTCTTGGAATTTTCCCTGGAGCTGCCTTATGTCTAGGGTTGACCGACCCGCCAGGAAACCACACTGAGATTCTGGATAAACTCTGGAGGCTAAACTCTGTAATCGTGTTAGTATGACACGGGCAAAAGGCATTCCTGCAATAATAAGGAGTGAAATGACACGATAGTTATTGCAGTCACTTTTATCACCCTTGGTCTTATATAGTGGCACTAAATTTGCATCCTTCAGGTCTTTGGGGATGTATCCCTGCTCCCAGCAGAGGGACAAAAGCTCATGCAAGAGATGGGGTAGAACTGTCATGCCATTTTTTTTAAAATTCTGGTGGTATGCCATCATTCACAGGGGCTTTCCCACAATCTAGGCAATCAATGGCTTTGCTGATCTCTACCTGTGTTGGCCGACATCAAGTTCTCCCATGAGTGGCGTAGCAGGGTTGCGATCTAGAGCGGCGCTAGAGACTGTGGTAACTGTTGTATACAGTTTCAAAGAATGCTCAATCGACCGTTTTAGCTGCGATGTCTGGTGTTGGACAATCCTATATAATAAAAAGCGAAGCTATGTCCCGGCATCTATAGCGATTGGTCTCTCAAACACACATGGCACCTACAGCCTATGATATCAAGTTTACACAGACGTTCAAAACGAGTTATTTTTGGTTCAGTATTTCTTCCAGGACTTTATTTTGAGTTATGTGCGTTGGGATTTATAGTCAAACGCTCTGTTTTTACAAGTTATTTATTTTGACTATAATGAATAGTATTTTTGACGTGATGCACATGTATGCCGGTCGAGGCGGCTGTTGGAGTGGAGTTACAACAAGCCACCGAACGGTGGCGGAACGTCCTTGGACGGGCTTTTTTTGCTCGTTTTTCCATAATTGGCGTGAACGAATTTTAAAATTCACACTCATCGGTGCCAGGGCCTAAAAATGTTTTTTTTCTTATATGGGCTATATAAAAATTAAAATCACTTATTCTCCTATTTCCCGTGTAGGTAGAAGCATGAAACTTTGGGTAGTTTTTAAGTACACTTTCGCAATGGTAACAGGCGAAAAAATATTTAAATTATCACTTACTGGGGGCCGGGGGCCCAAATATAATGTTTTATTATATTAAAATAAGTAGCTTTTTCACCTTATATGAGTTAGATAAAAAATTGTTTAAACTTTGGATACTATGTAAATTGATTTTGACGAATCTTGGAATAAAAAAAACTTGATGGCCTATATTAAAATGGGGCATTAAAATTGCCCCTAATCTGAATTTTGTAAACGTTTAAAAATTTTACAATCTGATTTCACACAATTTTTTTCCTAAAATTGACAAACGAATATATTTATCATTATCCAGACTGAAACAAAATGTGTTTTTAACTGTACATCTTACACCGATAGGGCCCCGGGCCCTTATTTGATTTTTTTTCAAGCCGTATACATAGTATTTTATTCATGCCGTGGCCATCAAACTTTAAGAAGTACGGTCCCACCAAGATTTCTTTAATTAAGTTTTTTAAACACAACTTATTAGGGGTCGGGGGCCCGCAATGCCATTTTGAAAACATGATTTATATCAATGGTATTTTAAACAGTCGTTACTGGCAGTGGCGTAGCTATGGGAGGGGTCCAAAATCGAAATTTCCTGGGGCCCCTTTGCCGGGGGGGGCAAATTAGTGTTCCCAAAAGAGGTTATCCCCAAACCCCTACAAATCCCTAGCTACGCCACAGGCTACTAGGTGTAAGGATGATTTTTTGACCAAATTTGATATTTTAAAAAGTAACATTCTATAGGATAATGAACTCCTAATGTCTGTTCCTTTGAGGCCGGGGTCCAAAATAATTTTTTCACAAACTTTTAAAGCTTCATTTCCGATAAGATTTTTAAAAAGCTAAATAAATTTAGACACATATCTCCATAATGACCTAGATTGAAATATTCAGGCCTTATGAGATATGCACATCTTGCATCCTTTTTCCACGAGGGTGCTTAATGTAATTTTATTCCCCATTTGATTTATACACGACCTTGACCAATATTGACAAACCAATATATCCATCATGATCCAGATTGAAATCTATTGTTGATGTGAACTGGGTGTTACGCGAGATCTTAACGCTGGCTCTTAACGATGGCTGAAATCCTAAATTTTCGCTGCAAAGCGCGGGTATTTAGCTAGTCTAATATACAAAGCTGAGTTAATGTTTGTATGTTAGTATGTCTCAGTTTTTCAACTGTAAGTTACAAAATCACGGAAAACCGAAACAATGGCTTTGGGGCAAAATCACGGAAAAACAATGGCTTTTGGACGAAATTTGGCAGGACGGTTGCTTTTAACATGCAGATGGTCTGCGTATAGTTTTTTGTAATGATCTTTTGCCTGAAAGCCGTATATTTTAAAAAAAATCAAAAAATGTTTTGGCAAAAAAGTAAAAAATTAAACATAATTTCCATTGACCTGGTGAGGAGATGGGCGCCGCCAAGCTCTACCAAGCCCCGAGAAATTTCCAATGGAAACATTATATCCCCCTACGACCCCAAGGTTATGGGACACAATATATATATATATATATATATATATATATATATATTATAGTATATATATATATATATATATATATATATATATAAATATAGATGTGTGTGTATATATATATAAATGTATATATATATATATAAATGGCTCGGGCTACAAATAGCGACTGTCAAAACAGCGACCATATGATAGCGACTGTACAAAAATAGCGATTGTCATAACATCTACATCGCCGAATAGCTATACTTTTCCAACCGTTCACTTAACATTTCAGCCAAAATTCTTGGCCAAAATTCATTACCAAAATTCTTTACCGATCAACTTGCAACAGCTGTAAACACACGAGCACACACTACAATACATAGCATCTGAATATTTTTTTAAAAATTAAGCCAAATGGAATTAAAAATTACACTTCATTTATTCCTGTCCAACCGTTACATTTCAGCTAATTTTGTGTACCAAAAAAAGAATATATATATTTTTTTAACCAAGTCCAACAAGCAATTGCTCAGTAAAAATAAAAATAATATATCCAAAATGAATTTAAAATAACATTTAATTTTGATTACCCACATAAAAAATTCATAAGATTCAAAAAGATGATTCTAAACAGGATAGAAAAATACCAAAGTTAGTCAAGTCAAGCAAAGTCAAGTCCAGTCAAGTCAAGTCCCGTTTATTTTTAAATTAAAAAAAAATGCAAACAATCAGAAATTAAAAATTAAAGTTTCATTTTTTCCTCCCCGGTGGTTGTAGTTATTTTTTTTGTGTGTGTCCTTCCTGTACAAAAAACCTTCATGGCTTATCATGTCACTTCCTTTAATGTGATATTATAAACTCCATTGAAGGCTGACGTCGTTAAGTTTTTCAAACATTATCGCAAGCGAGGGAAAAAAAGTCGCCATCGTAACAGTCGCCGTTATAATGCTGTCGCCATTCAGACAATCGCCGTTTTGAAAGTCGGCGATCTGATAAATCTGATCATGTCACCCTTGTTAAATAATCGTTATGACATTCACTGTTGTGACAGTTACTATCCATTGTGTATCCCATATATATATATATATATATATACACACACACACACAGAGTTAAATATATAAATCTTTTAAAATATTTAACTTAACTTTTTGTTAAACGAAAACATAAAACACATAACACCTTTGATAAACTGAAGTAAATGCATTCATTTAATTGGTTTATTATTAAATTCCAACTTAAAATTTTCTTTAATTTTTTACTATTTAAAAAAAAATTGTTTTCTTGTTTTGCCTCAACAACAAACGCAGGAACACCTTCACAAAAGTTAACTACTAGGGACTTCAACAACTACAGCAACTTCAACAAAAAATAAAACTGAAGGTAAAATAAATGCAAGTATGCAAACTACTCAAACTATATTTTCCTGCACGAATTGAAATTCATTTACTTTATCAGACAGGTTCATCCGCCATTCGTTTCATAATTCAATTTCAGCGTATGAGAAATAATGATAAACAATTATTTTTTTCCATTATTTAAAACATTTATTTATTTCTTACAGACTGTTCTGAGGCTTGTAATTTGACGATATGTGATCGTGACACGATGAAATGTATTCACGGATGTGAAATTGGTTGGACGGGAATGTGGTGTAATGAAAGTAAACAACCGTTAAGTAATTACGAACACTATCATTGTCACAAAGAGGTGGGGTAAACACTCAATGACAAATTTTAATGGAACTGATTTTAATCTATTAGTTTTAACGATAGTAATTTTAGTTCATCGGTTCGTTAAAGAATCTTTATAAAAATAGTTATATGTATATATATACTTACTTAGTTAACGGTTTGTATCATATGTTGAGATATAACTGAAATTCATATAAACCTCAATAATCCGTTAAATGTTCGAAAAAAAAGTATAATAAGAATATATATTTGTTAAATGGCATGTTATGAGTGGTACATACAAATGTTAGGCCATCTTTTTTTCTTTCGTTATTAGTAGTTGTTTTTTCTGCCATAGCATGTTACCACTGTGATGGTGGCTGCACTCAGGAGGACCACATATGTTTGAGTGACTGCGAGGACGGGTTTATTGGCAACACTTGTCAAATACGTAAGTACTGGCCAGTGGCTGTACTCAGGAGGACCACATATGTTTGAGTGACTGCGAGGACGGGTTTATTGGCAACACATCTTAAACACGTTGTACTTGCCATTACTCACACCATATTCCTCGAGGAAACTTGACAAAATTTTTAAAAAAAACCACCTTATAAAGAAATAAGTATCAGAGATTTTAGTCAATTTGGTGAAATTTAATGATTTTTTACTAAGCGATAACCAACTTACAGTGTCGGTTTGGTAACTTGGCAAGTATATATCATTCTAAGGTAAGTTATTTTTTGGACCACACTAGTAGTATTTTAACATTTGAGTAGCACAACGTGATGCGTTTTTAATACATGTGTCCCCAACACACACAAGTTCAATTATATCATCAATTTATAATGCTATTAATGATTTAAGCGTGAATGAAACGACATGTATTTCCTTCAATGGCAAGCGTAACAAATTTAATTTGTTTTAGTAAACTAAGTCTCATTACAACCCATGCATAATGAATCTAAACCCACAAAGCTTATGTTATTTCCTCTATCAAAATCCAGTGCAATCAACAGCATTCGACAACGCCGCTCTTTACGCTGTGGGTCTTGTCCTAGTAGTGGCCGTGATTGCCGTTGCGAGTGGGACTTTGTTGCGTAAGGTGTACGTTAAACGCATGCAAGATTTACTTGGTGAATAAATTGATGTCATTTAAAGTAACACATGTTATTTTGTGTTGTTTTTTTTCTCCTTCAGGTCTTTATTTTAATTGTTCTCTGTTTAATGACATAGCCGTTAGTGTGGGAAAGCGACATTTCATGTGGCTGGACGGAGCAACAGACAATAAAATTACTATTAGTGATGTGAGTTTTTACTGTTGTGTATGGAGCTGAATCAAATATGTGGCATGTCTATTGGGAGGCACCAGTCAGCAACGGATTCTCATGGAGCCTTATTATACGAAATGACGCAGAGACATGTGAAGCAAAGAGATAAATGGCCTCCACATTCCAAACGACAGGCACGGCAAGGCCGCGATCGAAGCACAAGTGTTGAATTCCCGACCTTCTCTAGTCCGACTTATGGACGCACCTTTCAGGGTCAGGGAAGGCTATGCCTAATCAGTGGCGTAGCTATGGGAGGTGAGCGGGTGTCCCTCGAAAGTCCCCGCCCCCACTTTGCGGGTGAGAGTGTCGGGAATTATTTTTATATTAATTATTAAATATTACGCCAGCGATTAAAATGGAGGGACCCCAAAAACGTCAATTCCCCCGCCCCAAATCCCTATCTACGCCACTGTGTCTAATAAGTAAAATGGTAGTAAAGTCAACTTTTTCAGACCTTGATGGCCTGTTTGCAAGAGAAGTAGTCGTCTACAGATTTTGGTTAGCCACGGCTTTCGAGCGTGGTATCGATCGTGTGGCTAGCACAATGCCCAGCCGCCTTTACTATCCTCAAGCGATGTCAGGTACCCATCCAAAGCTGGACGAACTCCGGGACCTTGTCGGGACCGTGACTAAAACACGTGGCTCTTGGCAGGCTCAGTACGACTGCCGAGTGCGCTAACACTCGAACACCGCACCACCTATGTTTCCAACAAGCTACCAAAAGTACACACCAAACTGCCACAGCACATATCTAATATGATGAGAATCGCAGGCTCAGTACGACAGCCGAGTGCGCTACCGCTCAAAAAACCGCGCAACCTATGTTTCCAACAAGCTATGAGAAGTACACACCAAACTAGCTAATATGATGAGAATGGTCTTCGAAGATCACAAAGACAAAAAAACCTTACAGGAAAAAATGACGGATTAATTCTTTTTTCTCTGGGTCAAAGTAGGGGTTTGGTAGGCGTAAATAGTATAAGGGAGCAATAAATATGACTAGATCCAACCCGCCACAAAATTGCTCATAGTTACTGCAACAAAATGGGGAAAAGAACGGTCACAAACTTTCCGCATTTCGTGTTGATGCATTACTTTCTTTCCTTCTATATAGTGCGTTTCAGTACAGTGCGCATAGTGTGGCGTGGTGCGGGTTTGCACACTACTACATATGAAAAGACTGCATCTTGCTTGACAGACTGACTGACTTACTGACTGATGATTGATTGATTGATTGATTAATTGATTGATATAGACACATAGATATATTGATAAATAGAATTTGTTTTTTATCTTGAAATCCGTAAAATCCACAAGAAGCGTAAAATATCCTTTTATTAGCGACATAAGTTCCTAAAGTTTTTGATCTGAGAAAACTTATCTCATTCGCATTAGGTCAGCTGCTTTATTCAAAGAATAGAATGTGTAGTGCATCTACATGCAAGAGAAAATTATATTATTTATATGCTTTGTATATACGTTGTTGATAAAACATCTGGCGAAAGAATGAGTCTATTGATAAGGTGAAGTTCAAGCTGCCAGAATTTGCACACAAGTTTTCATTGCGTTCAAATATATTGTCATCTTTTTAATATGTGTGTATTCAAATGCGTGTGCATGTATATGTGCATACTCACAAACTTACTAAAACACAAACATATGAAGACCACAAGTGAAGAAACGGCTGTGACATTTTTGATAGAGGGTGAAAAATAGAATGCTCTGAATTAGGTTTTATGAAAAAAGTATGTCTCTGATCATATTAAAAATACACATTTATTTTGTTAATTTGTAACAAATCTGAACATTTCTTAACTTTAAAACTTGAATATCTCAAAACTACAAAAATGTGACATAGCTGTTTCTTGCCTTGAGCTCTTCATATACATACAGGGAATCATCGGGTTATGATGGTCCCGACTTACGCCCTTTCGTGGTTAGCCTACAAAAGAGCAAAAAACACAATTTAAAAAAATTAATAAATCAAAAAGAATTTTTAAAAAGTACGCATTATTTCGTCTTTTATAATATTTCTTTTTCTTTTTATGGGGTTACAAATTGTTTTCTCTTTTTTAAATCCTTTATATTAACTCGTGGTGTGTGTTTGTTTGGCCCTTGTTTGCATGTTTGCTTGTCGCCAAAACTTTGGATCGATTTTTAACCCACTTCCTCGTAAGCTAGCGAGCTGAAATTTTGCAGGCAGTTTTGTGCCGATGACAAAAACGATGTATCAAAATTTCTGATCAATCGCAAGTACTGTAATAACATTTTTAGATTATTTTATTTACCTCTATGTGTCATGTTCGGGGCGTTTCGGACGCATGGCGTAAAGAATGCACTTTGTTGTGTTGTAGGGTGAGGAGGGCCCACAGTCTCAGTACATACGCCACTTTGGTTATTTACACACTCCCCCTCTCTCTCTCTCTCTCTCTCTCTCTCTCTCTCTCTCTCTCTCTCATCTCCTCTCTCTCTCTCTCTCTCTTCTCTCTCTCTCTCTATCTCTCTCTCTCTCTTGTGTTTCGTAATTTTTTTTAAAACTTATCTTTTCATGTGGTTAGGAATTTTTTTCTCTATTTTTATGTCAGTAACTGTAACATATATATATATTATATATATATATATATATATATATAATGTTCCGACTTATGATGAAATTCTGGTTACGACGTTTCTTAAGAACGGATCGCCGTCGTAACCCGAGGACTCCCTGTAGTTATAAAATAGAAGTGTAAATATTCCCGCAAAATAAAATTTAAAAAATAATACAAATAAATATTTGTTGAGTTATGATTTTATGCAAAAGTGGCTTTATATCTTTTAAAATGTGACCTGGTCGTTAGATGTATAAAAAGACACATATTTTCACGCCTTTAAAATGTAGTGTCAAAATAAACAAATCAGCAGCGTTGATTATTATATTAAAGGCAACTAAAAAATACAGATTTTAAAATTAAAAGCAAATTTTCGTACGTTAATCGAAACAACTGCAGATATTTTTAAGTCTTACAATTAGGTAAAAGTTCCCGAACTTATGAGCAATGTTTTGTTTGTTTTATTTTTCCTTCTGCGGCGTTTAAACGGGGCGCACTCGTTTATGTATTGAATAAGCGATGAACATATCCCCCACAAAGAAGTACAATTTGTGTCAATCAATAATCATTCAACATGTTTGGAAAAAACGTTGACATTTCTATTGTTAATTTTATAGAATAATACGATAATTTACATCTCCATAATTATAAAGTAAAAGACATAAGTACTCTCATTTTGCATTTTTTATGTATGTGCTATTTAAATGTTAGCCCATAAGAGTTTGTGCTTTTAATACAGAGCACTTGCAGAATATGCGCTCTGGTCATTCCTATTTAAATTATAACTTTACAGTGACAATGACAAAAAATAGTCCAATTAAATATTGATTACAAACTGGCTGTTCTCTGTCACAACTTCTTTTCTGTATCATCTCCTTCCTATCTTACTGAACTTCTGTCGGTATACTCACCCAGTCGTCAGCTACGCTCTTCTGCAGACACACGTATTCTCTGTTTTCTTAAGACACGAACTAAAACTTTTGACGAAAGGTCATTCTCTTTTTGTGCAGCCAAACAATGGAGTTCTCTACCATTGCACATCCGTAGAATTCCAACTACCAATTCCTTCAAGACTGCACTTAATACGCATATTTTCAAAATGTATTTTCAAAATTAATGAAACAACATTTCTTTTAAATATTAACGTAGCTTATGTGTAATATACTGTCCTGTGTGTTGTTATTATGGTATGAATTGTTATTTAATTATTAAATGTATGTTATGATCTCCATGTAACGCGCTGTGAGCCCGGTTTCTTGCTGGGATACAGCGCTATATAAATTATCAATTATTATTATTATTATTATTATGTTACTATGTTAATTCTATAATGATCAATTTGTTATTTAAACTTGCAGCGAAGAGATAACATATAAACGTATTATTTATTTATAGAATGAAATGTTTGCAAAATCTAAATTAATTTTTTTTTAAACTTAAACTCAAATGAAGTTCACTTCTAAATAAAGTATTTTTTTACATATTTTCTCCACATACCATTTCGTCTTATCTTGGCTAAATAAATTCAACAAGTAGTAATAATCTACATTGGGAAAAAAACAAAAAGCAAACAATTAAACGACGATGTGCAATTTCCTAACGGTCCTGCCATGCTATTTTGTGACAATCATGTACAAAATAATATACATGATAGGGTAAAATTAACCATAATCTAGAAAATGAAAGTCACGTTAAATGGAACTTCCCGATTTCTTTTATACATTTCAATTGATTTTGGCACTTGAGTTAACTCACCAAGAATGGAAGACAAGGCGACAACTTGGAAATATTAAAAACAAAAACAAAACAATTGTAAATAATATAATTAGATTTTGTTATACCCTGATCGATAACTTTGTGATGAAATTTAGATAACAAGCGGTTGTTTAGCGTACATTTTTCGCTTTGCATGAATATATTCTTAAAAACAGAAACCACTAAAATTAAAAGCCTAGAGATTTTGACTGGTAACATCGTACTATGGTTTACAGCAAATTATATAGAACACGGAAAAAGGAAAAGACTTTCAAGAAGTGGCTTGAAATGAACTATTTAATAAGTAATATTATATACATAATATAATAGTCATATTTCCGAAACAACTACGGTTTTACGATTGATTTAATCTTTAAAGTAATCCTATTTTTGTAAATTTGCACTTACTAAATGTACTTTCATGTATATAGAGATGTATATACACATAGACGTATCCATGTATATCCATCTGAACTATCTATGTACATGTATAAGTATATATGTCAATGAACGGCTAAAAATCATCAATCTTCATAAACACCTTTAGTCTAAAAATGTATAAATTATAAAAAAGTGGAATTAGCAACTAACATTACTTAAAATAAACTAAATTTCAAGTAATTAAATCATAACACACTAAATTTTACAGATGTGTTCAGTAACTGAACTTCCATCAATCGGGTAAATGAATTCAAGTCACATACACACAACAGACGCCCATAAAGAAACGAGAAATAAACATTAAAAAGCATATTACACTATCCTGGCAAACATACATTTTAAAAATGAAAAAAATACAAATTCAATAGAGCGCTTAATTTACACAATTTAAAAAAAAAGTTAGATATTGTTGAAAGTTTCAATGTTTCAGACTAAAAGCTCATGATGACGTTATCACATTCCCTTTATAGTAGTGCCATGATTTGGATTAGTTCTACGCTCATTGTTCGCAAAGGTAATTAATTACACATTCCGAAATATAATGACTTATATATATATATATATATATATATATAATATATATATATATATATATATATATATATATATATATATATATATATATATATGTACATTTAAGAACGAAAAACATGTAAACATTTTATTTTGTAGGATTTTTTTTCGATCAACAATCAATAACTAAAGTTCCCGTGTAAACCTACGGGACAATGGTTGAAATTAATAGTTTACAATTCGTCACAAATGTTTTCTCCCTAATTTTGATAGCTTCACGTGCAAAAAGCTTAACTCTTGTGAAAATTATCTTTTTTTTCTGTGAGAAATTTTACTGCCCACAAAATTCATACATTATACATATACAAAATCCATGCTCAATAACTCTAAACTTCCGTGTGGAGTCTGACAGGTAGCTGCGCAGTTTAAATGCAACATTGTTACGTGGTGCTTCACTACCGTTACGTCTAGTCAGGTACTTATTGCTTTAATTGAACACGACGTATTGCAGGGTAATTCACTTGATGATTCCAAACATTAACTGCGCCTTATTTTTTTTAAAAACATATCAAATCATTCTGGAACCGTAGAAAAAGAGATCTTGCCTGTTTTTATCTCAAATTTCTATTTTCCTTTATATTGATCAAGTTTAAAGTACATAGTGTATGGTATGAAAGGTTGATTTTGTTAACGAACAACTAAAAAAATGCATGAGATGAATCTAGTCTTCCTTTATCATTACTTCTTGCAAAGTACCTGGATTCTTTTCCCTAAATGTGAACAGCAAAATCTGATTTGTCCTTACTCATTCTCTTCTTGATAATTCACAAAGGTTATTACAAAAAACGGAATTAGGGAGAACAAAGAAGAAATCATGATATGCTAGAGGTGGGAAAATACAAGCACCGCAGTTGAAATATTGACATTTTTATAAGTGTAATATCTTCTAGAGCATAGGCAAAATAACATGATAAAATATCATGAATGAATCATGCCAATCAAATTTTGCTGTTGGTTTAAATTATATATGTCATCATGAACATTCTTGCATAAATGAAACAATGCAAAGGGGGAGACAAGAACAGTGTTGTTTTTTTCCGAATTTAAAAGGAATGAAAAATAATATTTCAATATAATAATAGTTTTCCATTTCTTTTCAAGGCGCTGCTGTTCCGTGCAACGCCAGCAATATGCACTACGTTCCTAACACCTGCTACGGGTACACAAAGGCATTTGTAACCTGGGATGAGGCTAATGTGTGTTATGTTTTTTATTGGGTTTTTTTTCTTCAATTTAATTAAATCTTAGTTTGATAAAAAAAAATTAAAATTCAATTTCTAATTTTTAAGTAACAATCTAGTATCAATTATAAAATAACAATAATTTTAAGTGAGTTGCTTTGATTTTTCGGTCCTTTGAACTGGTGTGTAGCAAAGTACTATACATCAATCCCGCCCCCCTCTCTATCTCAGTCAATTACTCCACCTTGTCTTTTAGGTTCTTCCCCCTTCCTCTCTATTTACATACCATTTTTAGAGACACAACCAAAACTAAAGCGTGTTACCTAATTTTGAGACGACAATTGATATGAATTGTTCATTAAAATTTTTACTTTAATTTCTTGAGTGTTTTCCTAATTTAATTTTCGTCACTAGCTTTGTGTTTAGTCAATCAGCCATTTTATCGAGGTTAAAATAATCTACTTATAAATTCTCAACTCATCAAGACCTAATTTTAACTTTATGGCAAACAAATTAATTTGTAATATAAATAAATATAAATAATATAAAATAATATATGTAGATATTTATGTATGTATGTATATATTTATATTGTATTAAAATAGAAAACTGTACACATCTTTGAGGCGGGGATCTTAAATAATGAAAATCATTTAAAAGAAACAGTCACGACAGTGTGTGTTTATTTTCCCAAAGCTCAGATGTAGTCCAAAATGTTGGTGAAACTGCAACCAGGCTTATAAATAAGTATAACGATAACAAGCAAACATGGTATGTATGCGCCTGACAAGACATCACAAAACAACGAACGTTATGGCAGAGAGACTTCTTTGAACGAAAAACTATTTTTTAAAAACTATTAAAACTAATAGAAAGAAATGAAAAATTAGATGCTGTGAAATGCAGACGTTGCTCTCTTTGCCTCTGGATTTCACCTCCGCTAACTTTCAATGTCTCTGTATTAGTTTTATTTTTATTGTTGTTATGTTTGTTCGTTAAAGAAGGCTCTTTGTCGTAAAGTTTACGTCAGGCTCTTAAATACCCTGTTTGGATGCAGTCCAGCCTCGTCGTAACCCCCAAAGCCTGGAATGTTATTTCATGATTTTTGTTGACAGGAGACGTGTCAGCTCATCGGCGGTATGACACTGTCGTCATTCCGGAACGGGGCAGACATCCGACACCTCCACCAGATCAGCTCAGACATATTCGGCCCACCAGACTGTAAGTGCAGGAGAGCTCTGTCGCTGACTTGGCGTAATAGATAAGATAATACTAAAAAAACGTGTTCGCCAAGGGCAGACATCACCTGAAGACATCCCATCACGGCTTCTTCTCTTACAAAAGTTTATTTTATCTATTTAAATACTCGGATGGTGTAAATATTTTCAGCGCCTGAGAGACTCGGGGTCATCCCTCAGTACGATCTTTGTTACAGTCTCTCATATGTCTCTTTAATATAATAAAATATTTTAAAAAACACTTTTAAAAAACTAGTCTTATGTTTGAAATGCACTAAAAAGTAGAAAATAAATTTAAAATTTGAAATTTACAATCAGAAGAGACCATTAGTTCCAAATTTATGACAATGTAAAAAGTTTAAGATGAGACAGGAACGTTAAATCGTAGGTGAAATCGATTATCTAGTTTTTTGCCAGGACTATAAGACTAGGGTGCTTGCTAAGTTATGCAAAGACATTCACCTGAGCACCCTAGTCTTATAGTCATGGCGAAAAACGAGATAATCGATTTCACCTACGATCTAACGTTCCTGTGTCGTGTTAGACTGTTATATAGTTACGCGTCTGGCGCTAAAGGTCTCTTCTGGCTGTAAATTTCACATTTTAAATTTATTTTCTACTTTTTAGTGCATTTCGAATATAAGATTAGTTTTTAAAAAGTGTTTTTATATATTTTTATTTTCTACTTTTTAGTCTACGCATTTTATGTAAATGCAAAGCCAGCTTAATTTTTGACTATAAATCGCTTATATATGAGACATAACTAAAAGTAGTGACTGTATATTCACACATGTACAGACTGAAACACAATTATCTCCCCTGGTTTTAAAACCGTTGGTAGGGACGGTAAAGGGTGTGAACATACACGGTCGTCGTCAACGCGTGAACTGAACTGTCACGTGAAAGAATCATAAACACATGTTCGGATAGTCCGATCGCTTAAACTTACAAAGCGAATTAATATAAGACTAGTAAAAACAATGAACATAATAGTAATTACCTTGATTCTGTAAAAATGCATCTTTCTCAATTTGCTTATAATTATAATGTGTGTTTCAAATTAAGAGAATGCTTCATGTGATGTAATCAACTTTATTTTATGTTAATGTTTATGTGTGCTCGCGCATGCCCGCGTACGCAGATGTGTATGTGTTAGCATGCAAATGTCTTTCTTCTCCTTAAAGAGCACACTCGAATAACATTCAATTCTTTACGAAAAGCAAAATGCAATATTATAATGTTAAAATTCGAGGTAAATCTATCAACTACTACCACATTGTTTCTTAGCTATGTTCGGACAGTTCAGATTATTACAATGTTATTTAATCCGAGTTTAACTATTTTTTTAAGAATGCCACTATTTTGAAATCCACAAAACACTCTAATGTTCAATCAAGCCTAAAGTGGTCAGTAGAATTATATTGCCTATGAAAAATGTTACTTGACCTCTCATCACGACCGCAAGAACAGATTGGGTAGCAGCCACGGGATCTATATCCGACAACATCTACATGTGGTACGGCACCAGAAAGAGGCTGGCAGAAAAGGTCTGGTACCCGGCCCACATAGAAGAAGGAAACCGATGTGTGGCGGCCGACTTCACGCATGACAAGTTTGTGAGCTATCTGTGCCGGGAGAAGATTAGGGCCCTCTGCAGTTTTGAAGGTGAGCCAATTGCAGGTTGAAAGTAAGGGTATTTTTGTTATTAATATATATTTATTTTTTTATATGTGATTCAAGCGTCGTTAAATGTAAGTGTTGTTACATTAGGTTGTTTTGTATGTGAATCGAGAGTTACGTTACAAACCGTGTAAAGTTTTAAATGAGTAAATGCTGATTATTGAACTGTGAAGTTTTTAAATTTAAAAACAAAATATTTCTTTTTTTAATTTTTTAAAATTATTTTTGTTTTAAGAGTTGGCTCATGGGAGTAATGTTAAGTTTGTGCTTTATAATTCCAAAGATGAGTAGATTGTTTTGGCTTAGACTATAAATAATCTTAGAACATATCTATTATTTATTACAAAATCGTCGCATCTTTGAAAGTAAACTACTTGCTAATTATATTATTGCTCTGTAATATTTAATTACAAATTAATCTAAAATTAAAGAGACAACATCATGACAAATATTATTTCGTTTAGACCCTCTCTGATTAAAAAGCCTGTAAGACTGAACATGTTTCTCTTTTTTCCATTTTTTTTCTCGTCATTGGATTAGCAATTACTTAGTACAGCATAACAAAGAAAAGTTAATTTTCTAAATATTCTATTATTTTGAAACATGATTCTTCGATAAGAAAAAAAGTAGTTTTTTTTTAAATCGAACACTTAGTATTGTCAGCCGGATGGCGAAACTTAATCACATTAATTAAAACAATTTTACCATTAATAAATATAGTGTACACTTCTTTAACGATATTTCTTCACTATAAAATATTCAGTTTTTGGGCAGATAAAAATAAAAAATTAGACCCTCCAATCAAATCAACATTACCCTAAATATATTATAAACCTTTCAGTTATAGGAGTCATGCAATATGTACCACATTTTAATATATAAGAATCGTTAAATTGGTTCAAGAGAAAACATTTTATATCTCTAACAACAATATTTCTCATTGCTCAGGTTCATTTAGAGTATTTTAGAGCAACCCGGATACAATATAGTCCATTCCTATTATTTTACTGGAAACGCCATATTCATTACAACCTTCTAGCAATGTAACCATCGATTGTATATTAACTAATAAAAGTCATAGTCACTCCTATAAATTCATCCAATGAATCGATATATTACAATTTATATACTTATGTTCCCAGCATTTATTCTCTTAATTTGCCATTCCATTACTGCATTCTAATTCTTCATTATATCCATAACTTGGGATTAGTCATAACTTTTGTATCATTCAAGTTATGTCATAAAAATGTATATCATAGCGTTGTATAAAAACAACCAATCAGTATTATTGGCACGTGTATATATACAGGATGTTCCGACGACTGCGGTGGTAATGGAGCGTGTGACACAGAAAGCTATCATTGCATCTTTGGCTGCAAGACCTACAGAAGTGGAAGCTTGTGCAATGAAGGTGAGAACAAAGTACGTGTAATCGTGAACAGTGACTTGGTGCAAAGCCTTGTAGAAAGAACATGTACTAGAGCAACTGTATTGCGTTATTTATCAATGCATAACACTAGCACTGATAACATATAGTGTTTCTTAGATATTTATGTCTATTAATAGAGTATTGATTATTTTGTAAAATAATAATTTTCATTTCATCATTTACCAAAATAAAATATTGTTTTGCATTAACCACAGCCAGTTACCTAGAAGTTTAGGAGAAATAAAAAGTTCATTTTTCGTAGTAGGATCTTACAATTAGAAATCAATCTTAACTAAAAAAAAATAATTTATAAATGGCTCATTAAAATTAGCTGTCGACTAACACAATCACATTGTACTACTGAAAAGTGGCACTTTTTAATTTTACCTATCTGCTTGTTTGTTAAAAGTTCATGTATACATTAAACAACACACGACACATCATACGCTAGTTTATGGATGTTTTTTAATGGACTAAGTAATAACACACCTAATTAAGTCACCAGTAAAGTTAACACGAAGCATGTAATACACAATCCCTAGATTGCCCTGCCAACTGCTGGCGACATCTTCCGTGTCATCAGTTCACACGTAAATGTCCCGGGTGTGTAGATGGTTTCTATGGAGATAACTGTACGGCAGGTAGGTTTCCTGAAAATCTGTGAATGTTTTTGGTTTTTTTTATAATAAATTAGTTGGCTTTCACTTCTTATACTTCATACCAGCTTTAAACTTTAAAATGATTTATACTGTTATGTATGGAAACTTGAAGGGTGTTCAAAAAGTTTCATGTGGACAGTAATATTTTACTTGTGATTCATGTGCCAGTTAATTTAATTGTGTAGACTTGTAACTGAGGCATTAGTCAGACATTGTAAGTAAGTGAATCGAGAGTTATTTTAAAAACTGTGTAATTTAACTTATGTGATTAATATGCTTATATTTAATAAAATGTTATGTTTTGTAGATTATACTTTGGACTAATAATATATATTTTTTTTTAAATTATTATTATTATGAGTTCGGTCATGGGCCAGTTGTTAATTTTTATGCTTTCTAGTTCCAAAGATGAGTAGATATTTTTTTTTGGCTAAGACCTTCTATAATTTTAGAATAGAGCTGCTATTTATTAAAAGCGTTGATTCATGGAAAAGAAATTAATTGCGTTTTATATTATCGTTTGCCGATGTATAATTTAATCTCAATTTCAAGCGACCGTTTGGTGACAAATATTATACTGTTTACAATATATAAGTTAACACAATAAGCTTTAATATTGTAAGATGAAGCCGCCAGATTCAAACACATCCTCTATCCCCACCCCCAACAAACTCATCAACTCTTTCCTAAGGCCCTAATAACGGAGACATCAACATATTCCAATGTTCTAGACGGAAAGATGATAGTCCTCTACGGTTGCTGGTATATTCAGCAAAACAATATGATACATCTGGTGTGCGATAACTTTTTATTTTAGTTTGTCCTAAGTGTAACGACACAAGGGAGTGCAACCAAAAGGACGGGACGTGTTTCAAAGGCTGCAGGCCTGGATACAGTGGATATGGATGTGATGAAGGTAATGGATGTTAAATATATGTTTATTAGGACTGCGGAAATTAACGATTAATATCTCGATTAATCGTTAAAATTTTTTAACGATTACATTTTTTTAACGATTAATCGACCCAACACTTATAAATGTACTGGAAGTAAAAAAAGTACCATATTTCGGCCGATAAATATAAACTAATTTCCGGACGATTACACGAATATTTTGGTTTTAAACTATTGACTGACGTGAATGTTCAAAATGTTGATAAAGGTTATTGTGTCCATTGAGAGGAATTGTTTGACTACCATGCAATGTTCCCTTTAATTTTAAGCTTCGTTTTTCCTTGTGCAAAAAAAACAACTCGTGTGCAAAGTTGCACAACGTCTATTTTTTGTGCAATATTTTAAAAAATTTGCTGCGCGGTGATTCTAAACTCCTGAGTGGCGTCGGTCAAATATCTGCGCAGCCGCGCTGCTTAAAGGGAGCATTGCTACCATGGTTCTAACACTTCGATTACATATCACCTGCAAACCAAACATCAACTTTAGTATAAGAAACTTCAGCTGTGACAATCTAAAGCTATGTGAACGATTGTACAGCTCGGCTGGTTATATTGCCAATAAGACACGTTCATTACTTGAATCAAATAATGTCAATACACTTGTCTGTTTGCGTTGTTGGTTAAAATATGTCATATAAAGAAGACGTTCCAGTGTTATTTCGATTTTCGACAAGTATGTTTAATAAATGTTTCTTATGACACCATAAATTTCAATTTATTGCTTTAATTGAAATTAACTATTAATTAATCGTTAATCTTTCAAAAGTTATCGATTAAATTTAAATTAATCGTTAACAGCCCTAATATATATATATATATACTCTTTTATTCCTTCTTTAGGGTTTTTTATGCGTTTTCTTCTTCAGCATAGAATTGTGTAGCAAATGTTTAAATATATAACAGCATATGTCAACAATCTCATCGCCTTAATGCTTAATACTAAAAAAAACAAATTACCATCAAAATATAATTGTCGATTTTAAATATATCCTATATACCCATAAGAAAAAAAACATAATTTTACAGTGTATCCCTTTTTCGGAAGCATTTGTTTTTGGTGTAAATTACTAGAATTTTAGTTATAACTTATCTACCACTAATTATTTCATTTTGTCATATTGAACAGAATGCTCAGATCACTGTAATTTAACTTTGTGCGACAGATTTACAAAGGAATGCATCAAAGGTTGTGAGGCGGGTTTTACGGGAGCATATTGTAATCAAAGTAAGCAATAAACTGATAATTTTCTATAAACAATTATGTTTTAACCGGTACCTTTCCTCCATATATCCCCCACCCGTTTAACTGCTGTGTCGAATTTACTAATCATTTATTTATTTTTTTATAAAATAGTGTCTTTTTTCTTTATCTACACAATTTTAACATAAAGTAGATTTTTTTTTCTATCGGAATATATTTTCACGTTTTTTTCTTGCGCTTCTTTTACTTTCTTTTCTTTTTTAAAAACGTTTTACTGTATTGTCATATAATAGGATTCTAAGTCCTAAAATGACAATAGATGATGATATTTATTTAAATTAAAATGATACTATAAGCTTCAACTCATATTCATGTATATCTTGCGTTGTAATAATAACAAAAATGTAGTCCATATTTGAAGCATGTTTTCATTGTGCTGGTGACGGCAGTTGTACCCAGAGCGACAAGCTGTGTCTGCATCACTGCCAAGAAGGCTACGTGGGGAAAACCTGTGAGATGGGTAAGGAGCTTAATTAAACGTGGGGAAAACCTGTGAGTTGGGTAAGGAGCTTAAATGTGGGGAAAAACTGTGAGTTGGGTAAGGAGCTTAAATGTGGGGAAAAACTGTGAGTTGGGTAAGGAGCTTAAACGTGGGGGAAAACTGTGAGTTGGGTAAGGAGCTTAAATGTGGGGAAAAACTGTGAGTTGGGTAAGGAGCTTAAACGTGGGGGAAAACTGTGAGTTGGGTAAGGAGCTTAAACGTGGGGAAAACTGTGAGTTGGGTAAGGAGCTTAAACGTGGGGAAAACTTGTGAGTTGGGTAAGGAGCTTAGACGTGAGGAAAAACTGTGAGTTGGGTAAGGAGCTTAAATGTGGGGAAAACTTGTGAGTTGAGTAAGGAGCTTAAACGTGGGGAAAAACTGTGAGTTGGGTAAGGAGCTTAAACGTGGGGAAAAACTGTGAGTTGGGTAAGGAGCTTAAACGTGGGAAAAACCTGTGGGTTGGATAAGGAGCTTAAACGTATGGAAAAACTGTGAGGGGGGTAAGGAGCTTAGACGTGTGGAAAAACTGTGACTTGGGTAAGGAGCTTAAACGTGGGGAAAAACTGTGAGTTGGGTAAGGAGCTTAAACGTGGGGGAAAACTGTGAGTTGGGTAAGGAGCTTAAACGTGTGGAAAACTGTGAGTTGAGTAAGGAGCTTAAACGTGGGGGAAAACTGTGAGTTGGGTAAGGAGCTTAAACGTGGGGAAAAACTGTGAGTTGGGTAAGGAGCTTAAACGTGGGGAAAAACTGTGAGTTGGGTAAGGAGTTTAAACGGTGGGAAAAACTGTGAGTTGGGTAAGGAGCTTAAACGTGGGGAAAACTTGTGAGTTGAGTAAGGAGCTTAAACGTGGGGGAAAACTGTGAGTTGGGTAAGGAGCTTAAACGTGGGGAAAAACTGTGAGTTGGGTAAGGAGCTTAAACGTGGGGGAAAACTGTGAGTTGGGTAAGGAGCTTAAACGTGGGGAAAAACTGTGAGTTGGGTAAGGAGCTTAAACGTGGGGAAAACTTGTGAGTTGAGTAAGGAGCTTAAACGTGGGGGAAAAACTGTGAGTTGGGTAAGGAGCTTAAACGTGGGGGAAAACTTGTGAGTTGAGTAAGGAGCTTAAACGTGGGGGAAAACTGTGAGTTGGGTAAGGAGCTTAGACACATGTGGAAGTAGAGTTAACGCTGGGAGTTGGGGTTTAATGGGTTAGAAAAAGAATTTGAAGACTTTGAAGGAACTAAGGTCTGAAAGAAGGATTTAACATTGTTTAACAACACGTTTGAGGTCTTGGTGAAATTCATAGAAGTCGTTAAGTGATTCTAAGAGTTGTGTGTCTAATTGCATAAAATAAATCGACCAAAAAAAAAGGAAAAATAAAACTAAAGTACGTTAAAATTGTTTTACTATGACAAGATAGCTGTATAGAATTATTAGAATAAAGGATGAAGAGGCGCACACAGAAATTTGGTAATTTTATAAACTTTTTGATGGCTCTGCCTGAAATATGAAGCAGGTTGACATGTGATGACAGGGATCTTAACAGCGTAAGTTAGCAAGCCCACAAGGGCGCATGGTGGTGTCGTAAAGACTAGCAACACAAACAAAAGACACTCTGGGCTGAAAAAGAGGATAGAAATCAAAAGACCCGATACAATCTTTTTTCTGTCATTGCTTGCTAATAACGTATGATATGTGAAGTTTGATACGAATATGCATGGGAAATAACAATGTATATGTAGATGTCGATATCAATGATAGATACGAATGCATGCCTTCTAGTGAGTGCGATATAACTAAGTTATGGCGTCTCTAATAAATATTATAATTTCAGTTGAAAGTGAACACCCTGTAGACAAAATTCGTTTCTACACAGTACTCTTCATCACAGTGGTTGCATTAGTTGTCATAACAATAGCAGTGATTTTTCGACATAAATCTTCCAGGCATGCCGTTAGCATTAGTATTAGTTTTAGTGCTACGAACGATTCTTAATATTTACAAATTAAAGAAAAAATGATTTTCCAATGAAATGTGTAATTAATTTTTAAAATTTAACTTTGAAATGAATGCTTAACTTCATAAATTATATTTACGCAATGAAAATGTAAAACTTGTTATGTTTGAATAGTGTATAAATATTGTGTATCGTCCAACCATTTATCCATCCATGCACCTACTCATCCGTCTCTATGTCTGTAAATAAATCGATCTATCAGTATATCTTTGTATCTAACTGATTGATTGTTTTGATGAATGCTTAAAGGTCATATTTTCCATATTGCATTCCTTTATTGACATTCATTAACGTGTAAGGACGAATGGTCTATACAATTAAAACATTACTAGGATTTGATATATTTATGTTTTTAAAATATCAAGTTGTTGTTTTCCTAACTGTTTTGTTAAATCAAAAACATAGGAAAATTGTGGATGTGTATGTATTTATGAAAAAGTTGTTTATAAAAACTGAAAATTGTGGCATAGACAAAGAATAGAAGTAATATCAATTATCAGCTAGAAATAACAATGTATGCACACCTCTTAGTTAATTAACCGATGCAGAAGTAGACGTTTCACAAAATTATTTTGTTTTCAATAGTTCAATTAAATCTACATTAATTTGACCCCCAACTCAAAAACTTTAAATAATTAAAAGAAAAAGATGAAGGGTCCATACCGAAACAAAGCAATGAAGAATAGTTCTGTAACATCGAAATTAAGAGTGTTCTTGTTTAATCAAATTTTTCCAAAATAATTGTTCCGCTGTATCAAATTTTAAACTTTGTTTGAACGAGATGGAAGCAACATACATCTTTTTAATTTATAGATTTCACATATAGATATTATCGGATATATTGCTCGTATATATTATGCATGTAACTACAAGACCTGAAATTCATCTAGCACTGTTCAGAAACAGTACATTCATTCCGTTATATTATAAATAAAAGGTGTAATTTTTATTGCTTTTTGCTAAGAATAGCATAAATTAATTTTGCAACCTGTTTAAATTAAAGCATCTATTTTAAATGTATCTAGAGGAACTGATGTTTTTTACAACCTATCGCATAAGTAATAGAGCAACATTGCAACGGACCGGGTTAAAACAAGTTGCACTAATGTGTGCTATCATTGCTGGAAAAAGACTTCTGACTATCATATAAGTCTCTCAGATATTTAAAAAAGGACATGATGTTAAATTCCTGCTGAGTTACATGATCATCTAAGAAGGATGGCTAGTTCTTAAGAAAGAATCACTTGTGGACCACAAGGTTAATGGGGGTTGGAAATTAAAGTAAAGTTAGATCTATACTATCAGTAAGGACACGTTAATGAAAAAAGTTATGTCTGGTCGTAAATTTAATTCGTTCGACAACTACAGTTGAACTTGGTTTTAAAAAATTAATTGCATCGATATGAATTCAAAAACTCCATTTTTTTTAAATATATTGTTTTATTTATTTTTTTTTAAAAATTTTTGGGTCTAAAAATCGGCTGTTTTATCTTTTTTTGATTTAGGTGCTCTAAATCTAATAGTTTTATTATCGAAATCTTTTAAAATCAATGATTTTCTCTACAATGTTTAATAAAGATAAGTGTATAAGTATTAAAAATACATAAACGTTTTTAGTCAATCTTTCAATCGGATTTTCCGAACGTAAACAAAAACGTTAACACTTATTTAGCTTTCATATGCCACTAGATTTTATTGAATTACAGACTTACAGAATTACCTATTTAAAAAAAGTTGTATTTTAATTACAACGAACAATCGTTTACCAACAACATATTATACTGATTAAAGTTAGCTTTACCATCTTAGCACTATACAATTTATTCCGGCTCCCGTCTCAAACTTCTGAAATATTCCTTACGAAAGAATAAGCCGATGGCCATGATGCAGAGGGCGAACATAACCACGAACATGTAGGCGTAGAACAATGCACTTTCTAAGCTTGTGTCTGTTTATGCTGTGTAAAGTGAGGCATGTAGCTGCTGACGTAGTTTTATATGAAGACACGTGTGCATATATTGATGCTGGTAAAGTGAGGTAGAAGCTGTTTGTTTAGTTGTATATCCAACATTGACTGCGTGTGTTAGTGCTGGGAAAGTGAGATAGAAGCTGATGGTTTATTTTCGTGCTCATTATTGGGAGAGTCTATCTAGGTGTGGATTTCGAATACATAACCGCCGTAAGAGGAGGTGAATACTGTTGATCATTAAAAATATTTTTTTTCTTTACGTGCCGCTTACATTATTAAAGAAACGGCTACTGACTCATATTTTCTCAGATTTATAAAAGGTACAAATTAATAAATACATTAAATACATACAAATTTTGTACTCTCTCTTATTTGGAAATTAGAAAAGTTATAAATACAGTCTACTAATTTATCTATATATATAATTCTCTTCATGGTGGGACCATGCGAGGCAAGCTGCAAGTATGTGCAACCGAGCATGACGAATGACCCTCGCTGGGGTCAACTAAACACAGTTAACGTTTGGCAAGCGAAGGTAGTGGTGGGGTGGGGCATGTCTTGAGATCAGCAATGTTTTTTACATTCACTTTCGATGTTCCTGCTCAGTGTGTATGTATTTCGTAGTGTATTGGTTATTACATCCACCTGACATGCAGAAGGTCTTAGGTACAAGCCCAAGCGGCAACATATTTTTTTTTAATTTTTAAAAAATGCTAATGCATGTTCTTGTCCCCACTTTCTTAGCAAACATAAACACCGCTTCGCATGTCACGGAAAAAAAGCTTAGTTCAATGTTTTATCAATTCCTTCACCAGGTACCTGTCTGTTTCTATTGGTCGCACATTTCGTTCATGAACGAAGTTGTTGCTCTCCAACTTGGCTTCATGGCTGTAATATTTGTTTATATATTGTGGTGATGTTCGAAATACTTACCAAAAATGATTCGGTGGTCCCCCAACGTTCACTCGCGTTTTTCCCATTTGTTCGTGCTACTGTTACTGTTTGTGTCCATTCTCCCCCTCCCCTTTTTTTCTTTCACTATCTATGAGCAGGTCTGCGACGTATGCTACGCCGCGGGGTGTCTAGAACGGTTGGGAAGCGAAGGTAGTGGAGGGGTGACCAACAATTGTCCTTGCGTTTCACGTGCATTGTTCCTTCACAGAAAACGTGAGATTCGTAGTGTACTGGTTATCACGTCCGCCTCATGCGGGCAAGGTCCTGGGTTCAAGCCCCAGTGAATACATTGTTGCTGTTTTTTTAATGTCTGTTTGTGCCCGTTCTTTTACCCCTTTATTGCAAAGCATACGCCACAGACTTGCTCATCACAGACAGTGCAAAAATCGGTTGGGGGTGAGAGTACAGACACAAAAAGCAGCACCATGTAAATAAAAAATAGCGAGTAAACGTGAAGACATGCACACTGAGGTTGTTGTTACCCGCCTCCCATTTACTACTACCATCCCTTAAACATAAACTGTGATTGGCCGACCCTAACGAGGGTTAGTCATATTTAGGGTTGTTAATTGCATGTTGTTGTTTTGTTTTTTTTAAATTTATTTTTTTGGAAAATTGATTATTGATTATGTAACTCCGATTTTAAACCGATTATCGTTTTATAGCTGACTTCATAGAAGTTAGGGATGTACCGAATTTCGCCTGCAAATGTCTCGAAACCAACAATGAGTTGGCAGTCCCCCCCCCCAACCGACGTTCGCTCGCGTTGTTTTGATTTCTTCGTGCTGTAGTTTGTGTCCGTTCTTTCTCCACTTTCTTTGCACTCTCCATGAGCAAGTCTGCGGCGTAAGCTACGCCACGGGGCGTCTAATCAACATACTTTTTAAAAAATATAAAATATGGACAAACACTAAATTCCTTGCTAAATAGTAAAAATACTCAGAATAGTTAACATGACTCAATTATTATTCTGCAAATTTGAAATACCAAATTCTAGAAGCGATGAAATTAGTGTTAACATTTTATAAAACAAATTAATTATCTTCTTTATGTGTTCAATAGTCTCAAAATAATAACAAAATATTCTGACCTTAAGCCCACCTCCACCCCTACACAAATGAATTACAATGGGCGATTTATATGGAATGCTACCAGGATATATTATTCTTTGTCCAAATTAGAAAATATTTTTTTGCTTTGTTGCTATTTACAGTGCTGGTGATGATTCCACAACAGATAAGATATAAATATCCAACACACCACTACCTTGTTATTCACTATGAAATGAATTTTAAAAAGAATCAAACTACTAGTTTTACAATAGTCTCAGTGCTTCTATTTCAGTATAAGATTTTTTCATTCATTTATTTTATGTTTAGTATTCTACCATAATCATTTAGTTAAATTTGTACTTTTAAATTTCACTCTAAAAACTACAAACAATGTAAATCATACTTAACTCATTACAACAAACTCTTCCGTTGACATCTTAGTGTACCTGGAAATTACTTATGATTTATCTCCTTTACATTCTCAATAAAATAATTAAATCGGTATTATATTTACCCCATTCATTAAAAACACATGTCTTTCCTGTATATCCTTCAACACAGTCACGTATACACACCATATTAGTCTGAGTGCAGCTACCATCACCAGTATAGTGGTAACACGCTGAAAAGCATTCAAATTGCTAATGAACTATTCTTTTTTTATATACTTAATTTGTACTTTACACTTTTTCTTTCTGTTATTTTCCTTTTATGGAATGTCGTAATAATTTGTCGTTAAAAGCTATTGACTTTTGCCTCGCAGTGTTATGTAGAGGATAAGGTGAGATGCGTTGAAACTATTTTTATTTTTTACTTAATAAGTTTGTATTGAAATGATATCTTAAAATAATTTTATCATGTATGATAATTTAATTTGTATGTCTAGATATATAGGCATACATTTTGAAAGAGACATTTTAACACCGTGTTTAGTCAAAACTTTCCCCCCCCCCACTAACTTGTATGAAATAAGCTCGTGAAGAGAGAGATTAATTTCAAACAAATCTTCACGCTAACTTCAAGACGTCTACAGAGATACAGAATGACTTGTAGGTCTTGAAGCAACCGTTAAAATAATTAGCCATTCCTGGTGTGATTACACAGTTTGAACCAAATGAACAGTGTACATTTACTTTGTTCACAAAATGGCCCAGTGAGCCCTCTCTCACAGCTTTCGGTACAAAACTTCGTGTAACGGTCACAAATGGTCATATTGCACGTGTCCGAACACCCTGTTTGGGGAAGGCACGAAATCACACGGTTCACAATGTGTAGTTCAGAGGCAAAAAAAAATATATAAAAAAATAAATAATACAAAACAAGCCAGGAATGAGGGTGAAAACATTTTTTATATATTACTAGATACGACCCGCGGCGTAGACAGTGCAAAGAAAGGTGGGGGGGGGGTGAGAGTAAGGGCACAAAGCTGCACCAATAAGTGAAAAAATAGTGAGTAACCGTGGTCACATGCGCACTGATGTTGTTGTTACCCGCCCCCCCCCCTTTTATCACTACGATCCCTTAAACATAAACTCTGTGATTGGCCGACCCTAGCGAAGGCTAGTCGTATTTAGGATTGTTAATTGCATGTGTTTTTTTTTGGCAAACCGATTATCGATTATGTAACTCCGATTGTAAACCGATTATCGTTTTATAGCTGACTTCATAGAAATAAGGGGTGTACCGCATTTTGCCTGCGGCTCCGGCAAATCTGGAATCCGGCCATACTTACAAATCTGGCTCCGGCAGAAATTTGCTTCAGAAATCCGGCCAAATGTGGCTTGCCGGGTTTGCGATTAAATATTTATTAATTATAGCTCCGGCTCCGGCAAATCTGGAATACGGCAATTTTTACAAACCCGGTTTCGACTCCAGCCAGATTTCACTTCATAAATCCGGCCGAATCAAATTCGATTATCGGCTTGGGACATTTGAAAGCGATTGTCTCTTTCAGTTCCGATTATCGTTTAACAGTCTTGCTCATAATGAAAAAAGGGGGAAAAGAACAGCAGAAACAAACATTTTAATTTTTTTTCTTTTTAAATTTGTTCCCGCTGGGGTTTGTTCCCAGGACTTTCCGCGTGCAATTCGGTCGCAATAACCACTACGCTACAAATCATATGTTATTCTGTGAAGGAAAACTCAACTGAACGGCAAGTGAACGCAAGAAGCTTTTTTGCCACCCTCTCCCTCCCCCCCCCCTTTTTTTCCCCCTTTTCATCCCACCACGCTTGCCAACTGCGAGGGTCATTTGTCATACTCATGTGCACATGGTCGTTTCGGAGAAATATATATATATATACTAGCGTATCACCCGTCAAAAATGACGGATGTTTTCAAAATAAACACACATCAGATTTTAAAAAATAACGTAATACAGAATTTTCATTTATTTTATTTATTTTTATTTGATTCCTTTATTATCATATATTGAACAATTTTATGCGGAACGTTCGAAATGAGTTATTTTTGGTGCGCACTATTGAACAAATCAGCATTACATCCAAGAAGCATTATATCCATTAGTGGAATTATGTATGTTGATATATATTTTTTACGAAAGAATAAAGAAAAAATAATAATCAACGTCTTTTTTTTCTTAAACTTGATTTCCGTCCACCTACTGTTGCCATATTTAGCTGGGACCTCGTTGGAACTCTGTGACATGGGGTCACAGAAATTATTTTTTTAAAATATGTGTCATAATTACTTTCTATTTAGATTAGAACAAATTTACAAGTAACTTGTTGCGGCTGAAGAAATTGGTATATCTCATATTATGGGGGATTTCACCGGTTTTAGCTTTTTTTTCTTCTTTTTTACGTAATGATAAAACTCCATGATAGTCAATTTGCAGATTATTTAGTGACAATATAATTATTTTGAACTTTTAAATCACTCCAAATTTATGTCCTTTCTGTTACCTTAATACAGCCCTGGCATACTCTTACCTCATGAAATATCGCCCTCCTTGCAAAAAGGTGTTGCCAATCCTGAACTATATTCGTATGTATGTATGTATACTTTTTTCAGGGTTGAATAATCGCAAAAGTTAAAAGTTTTTATGTAAGGAAAAAAAAACAACACATTTATTGTCTTCTAAAGATCAACACCTTCATTACAAATATCACCGTGGAATCCCGGAACACAGCCATCTTTACAAAAGCCTTGACCTCGGCTACATATACCTGACTCATTGCAGTTTGGACTAGCTGGGGGATTTCGGTTATAGATTGCTAATAGTTTATTGATTTATAATTGAAAAAAAAATGTTTAAAAAACTGTAACTGAAATCGTCATTCTATTATACATCACAGTCAAACACTAAAGATATTACTAAGCGAAAATCCTGGCAAAGTAAATTAAAAAACTCTACGGTGATTATTCTATAAAGACCTAATACAGATAAATTATATTGACTTTCACAATAAATGTCGTAAACCACTAAGGTAAGTAGTTTTAAGAGTAAAATAAGTAGCTTCACAAAATTAAAACAAAAAAACAAAAACAAAAAACAACAATAGTTCAAGTGAATGAATAAACAAAAAATTATGTAAACACTCTGCTGAGGTCCAAATATTAAACGCTTAAGTTAATGATCTAACAAGCAACTTACCGCGGTCAAAACTTTTAACAAACCACTCACCGATGACAACACTTTTAACAAACCGCTCACCGATGACAACACTTTTAACAAACCACTCACCGAGGTCAACACTTTTAACAAACAGCTCACCGAGGTCTACTCTTTTAACAATTACATAAATCAATTCAAGAAATATCTTAAACAACTTAAAGACGCTGATGGCAACATTAACAAAAGAAACAATTTTCCTATACACCCAGAGCCCCCACTAAGTATACAACCACCAAACTGACTAATCCTTCAACCAATTAAGGACTTTCATTTGAGATTAAACTGTGATATAGCAAGCCAAAAACTGAGACGTACTATCTAAACGTTTGTCACAGTCGGATTCATAGTAACCCGCAGGACACGAGCAGGTGATGTTTTGACTGTTACACGGGATGGGAGCTGCAAGGAAGACGATATCACGATGACATAACGTGTCCTTATAGATGCATGTGAGTAAACAAAAAAATACGGGTGGGGGATTCGTTTGCCGACACTCGTGATGCGAAGACGCATTAAGGCTTTCAGTGCAACTGAAACAAAGATAATACCCTTGCCAGCATATGAGAATATTAAATTTATAAGAGCTACAATCATGTAAATGTAACATACATACACAATATATTTTACTGTTGAATGATATTTAGATAGCACACTTACTCCATCCACTCTATTTTTTTTTAGTCCCATAACCTCTTTTCGAGGTCGTAGGGGGTTCTAATGTTTCCATTAGAACATTCTTGGGCTCAGTAGACCTTGGTGGCACCCATCCCTCTCTAGGGCAGTGGAGGACTTTCTTAGCGTTAGTCATTCATTAACATTTTTATAGTGGCTTTAACGTGGGCTCGATCCCAAGACCCTCAGCTTGTGAGGCGAGCGCACTATTGACTTCGCTATCCAGCCGCCATCCATCCACTCTTCCATCAACATATTCGTCTATCAACCCACCTATAGATACAACCATTGAGCCAATCATCTACCCATCAACCTTATCCACCCATCTATATCCACCAATCAACCTATTCGCCAAACTATTCACCCACCCATCCTTACTTCTAAATTTCAATCTGTTGTTCAAGATGTTATAGAACTATTCCTCTTTATAATGTTTCATCGCAAAAAATTAATTCAGATAGTTCTGCTTTTTTAAAAGAGGTCGTAATTTTTTATATTTTTTTTGAGTATTTTCTTTCATGGTGATTATATATTAACGTCCTCAACCTTTTATTGTTTACCTACCCCGCTAAAATAAACGATAATTAACAAAAGAAAAAGAAATTATTTTTTTAAAAAACTTTAGTTCTCGTTGTTGTTCTAGCTGTTAATTTGTTGACACTGTTGTTCTGATTGACGTTTTTCTACTACTACTACTAATGGTTTCTTTAGTTGTTAATTGACTTTTAGCTTACCGTTTCCATAGTTGTTTTACTTTTAGTCGATATTCTGTTTGTAACCTTATTCTCATTTTTCTTATTATTTGAAGTGTTAAGAGAAGTTGATTATTCTAATGTAAAAATGTTATATTTATAATGAAACATACAATAAAAACAACCCTGTAAAAACAAAGTTTTTGACAATAAATCCCTTATATATTAGACATAACTAAAAGTATTGATTATGTTCAACACGCGACTAAACATTCTACAGACTGAACCTAATAACCTCACCCTGCCTATAAAACCGTTTAAGGGAAGGGGGGACGTTCAGTGACTTTATGGGTGTCGTCAAACGTTTGAACTCAACTGGCACGTGAAAAAAACAATAACCAAACTGTGAATTGAATTACAGATGCTATATATCGATAACTAAAAATGCATTAATTTAATTACGGTATTTCTATAATTAGAATTATTTGCTTTATGTATGATTACTACTTTTGCTCTTGGTTCTTCTATCCTCTAGTGTTTCAAGGTAAGATGATTTTCTAAAATGGTGTTATTTTTGTCAGTTTTGAATATTCTCGTCAGTAATGAATCTGGCAAATTTGTTCTAGTTTATCATGCCTGTTGACTCTTTGGTGGAATGGGTTCACATAGATACGCGAAGATGCATACTTTCTAGTATCTATAAGGTCTCCTAATTATATTCAGATCACTCGTTAACCGTGTAAGATGTATCATTTAGTTGTTTATATTTATTCATTACCATTTGTTAAAAAGTTCTTTTTAACAAGCCTAAGCGTTTTAGTTTTAATAAGAACTTTTTTTAATAACCTCATATGACCATCATGTGGACATATGGGATTCCCATGTTAATTTCAACTGGCTCATTTCTGCGAGTACGACCTCGCTTTATCTGTATTTTATATTGCATACTTATTAGTATTAGGGGTCAGTTCTTTCTTTATCGCTATGTAGCGTGAATGTATGTGTGACTTTATGAATATGTAATACGTTGTGTTTTTGTTTTTTTCTTTGTCGTACTACCTTTACTCTTAACAAAGTATTTGTATACTGACTATTGATCTGGGTGGAAAGACATATCGTTCCTGAGTTAGTTTCACTCCCATTTTATCTAAGTCTTTTTTTGAGAAAATTTAGCGTACTCTTGTTCTGACTGACTGATGTAATTGTTTCTAATAAAATTTATAACTAAGATCCGATAATTTCGAGGACAAATACCTATAACTTTATGTTCCTGTAGTGAGATTTATGTTGGGTAATATCCATTAATAGATAAATTCAAGAAGAGCGGTCAAGGGACTGTGTAAGATCCAAGCACGGAAAGCAATGTAGTTCTCCGCCCTTCGTTGGATACGTCTTCCGAGATTTAGACCTGTTATTGGTGCAGATTTAGATCCATACTGTAGTTATTACAGGTTCTTCTCCTCACCGCCCCTACTTCCGCTCTCTCCAATACACAAGAAAGGACAGTCTTGGATCGCATATCATCGTAATGGGGACAACCTGAGTATTCCAAAGTAGCGTTAAGCAAGTCTTTTTAATAAACCCGTAAGAGTACACTTTGTCACAATACATAAATGCTGTTTGAGCAGCAGAGTTAGTAATATTGTGGTCCTATTTGTATCATTAGTTGTGTCTAAGCCTTTGATATGTTCTTCATCTATTATAAAAACCTATTAATATTGTGTTTCAGCAAACGATCTGTTTTTTTTTTTATTTTTTTTTATTTCTAAAAAAAGGAGCCGTGTTGATGTGGGCATAATAAGGGCATTATATTTGTCCTAGGTGCTAAATATTTTTTTTAACTTTATAATATTATGTTGTTCTAAGTAAATTACCAGGTGAGGCTGACTAGTAAGGTGATCACAGGTCCTGTAAATACCAACTGATGTCTGTATTTAAGCAAACTAATTAGTAATATATCCCTTTGCGCTTTCTGCTTATCCTCAGAGTGAGTTAACGTTAGCTAATTATTTTTCTTTTCCAATTTAATTTCTTCCAATCCTCTATCCTGGGGTCCTGGGGCACGATAAACCCTGGTTTAGGGGAGAGACAAAATTTCGAAGGTTAATATAAGGGATTTAAATATTAACAACCCAAAAACAAAACTACAAAACCCGCTTCATCCTCACACAGTAAAAATCGAGACCAAAGTTTATTGCCCATAATATAAGTATAATCTTAAGTAAAGACCCACTCACTCTAAACCCTTACTTATAATGAACATAACTAAAAAGTGTGATTCTATGGTTTCACAACTATAAATAAAAAAAACATGGTATGTATCTCTCTTGACGTCTATAACGTCGCGACAAATATCAGTAAACGAAGACGAACTAATACAGATGAGCAAGACTACACGTGTCAGCTACGTGACGACTCGCGAACCATAGAGGAACTAACCCCACAACCCCCCTAAAAAACCATATAAATACAGTAAACGAGCCGAACTGATAATTACTACTGACTGAAAAAACGAAAACGTTATAAACTGCGACTGAACCGCCCGGCTTGCGAGTAAAGACGCCACGATAATTTGGTACCTCGGATGAGGCAGGTGTTAACTACAGTGAGACCCCAGTAAAAATGTAAACAAAATCAGACTATTACTATGTAGATAGTTTAAAAAAAACAACTAAAAAAAACAAAAAAAAATAAAAAATAACAAATGCATGCATATAATTTAATCTACGTAACGTTCGGACTCGAAAATCTGAAATTTTTGAATA